>LFZO01000021.1:0-154818 GCA_001578225.1 Pseudocercospora musae | reverse complement strand
TAGACGTTAGCGAGAATCTATATAAGAACCGTTATATATAATAAAGGAACGGAAGGGTAGCTATTAGCGCTATACTATAGAAAGAAGTAACTACTCTATCCTTAAGGACTACGATACTATTAGTATATATAGAAGAAATGACTAGTTTGTCCTTTAGGACTACGATAATAGTAGTATACATAAATAACAATATATTCTCTATCTCGATATTTCGTAATTTCCGCCTTTCTAATATTTCTATTATTCGCTATAAACCTATTGAATTTTTAGGTTTAAACCCGGACAAACTTCCGGTTCCCTAAGATTAGATCTAGACAAATAGGTTAGGTTCGGTTTTGAACCCGAACCTAACCCGAACTAACCTACTAGGACGTCTAGTCTTAGATAGGATCGTTACTAAATAACTCGAGCTATAGCTAGTTAATCTTAGACTCGCGTACTAGTTAACTATTACTATAAGAGCCTAGATATAGACTATTAATAAGCAATATTCTATTAGGTAGCTATATACCCTAGAATTTAAGACTATACTAGTACTTGTAGCTATTATAGAATACTCGCTAGTTACGTAATAGTCTTGTAATCTTACGTACTATACTATTAATATATCCCTAAATACTACTTACTCCGACCGAGGGTTCTAGTAACATTGCTAGCTATCTAAGGTACTACTTTGTAAGCCGTACTCGGTCGAAATATAGGAAGCTCTTCTATTGTAATACTATCTAATATACTACTATATTAAATACGTATAAGATAGTTAATACTAAGTAGCTAAACATATCGTCTAAGTCCTTCTAGAAGCCTAGACTAGATAACCTCTTATATACTATACAAAGCACTGTTTCCGGTAGCAATTTGAGACCTCTTAGTAGCTAGATTAAGGCAATATCTAGTAGCTCTATAAGCTCTAATAACTCGGCTCTTATAAACCGGAAGTTACCCTAGATATTAGCCTCTAGATAGGTATTAAGATTGAACCTATTCTTAGTATATTCTCGTAGTAGTTTATATAGTCTATTACGCCGAGACTACTATATCTAGTATTTACGAGAAGACTCGCCCTCTCGACGTAACTAGCGCTCCTTATTACTACTATCGTCGTCGATATATTTAGCGCTAATAACTACTACTATTATAGTAGTTATAGTAACGAGAATAGCCTCCGTATCGCTATCGAGATCTATAGTTTATACTACTATCTACGAGTAAAGTTACTTAGTAAACAAGGGTTAGAATAGGCCTCTTAGCTACGCTATACCTATTACAATTATATGCTAATTGCTAGCTTCTTAAGGTCTCGAATAACGCTACTAATAATCCTTCACTTAACGGTTACGGACTAGCGCGAGATTGGAATACCGGGCGCAACCTCGTAATTTCTCAAGGTCTCTATAGACGTATCTCATGATTCTCATCACCACGCCTTTCAGGATCTTCACAGGCCCCAGTCTGCTTTGGGTTCAATCCCGAATCCTGTGCTTGATCACGACTCATGGGTACGCATGTCGATTGCTCTAGGTGAGCTTGAGGCAGAGTGTATCAGAGCTTTCACCATCCATCACGCCGCTCAAGTGTGGCTGCAGGTCCAGAGCCGACTGCTGCATCAAAGACGCGTGCTGTGCATCCAGATGCAGGTACGATTCATGGTCGTGCTTTAGATTCCCAATCGAGCGGAGAAATCTGCGCAGGGCATCTCCTCTTTGGGAGGCACCCATGAGTCGTGCGTCAGCCACCGGGCCTCGAGATAACGCGATGATGGTATCCCGCATGCCACGCGAGTCAAACAACCTGGCTGTCCGGACGCTCACATGCGCGCTTTGGGCAGCTGTTGGGTCATGGTGGGCATCGACTCGTGCTGAGTGGGCATCCCAGCCCACTCCCGTTGCTGGGCTCGCGATGACGATGAGCAGAGTTATGATGATGGAGCGCGTTGAATCGTCAGCTTGAGTTATATGAGGCCTTCCCGCAGGCATGATCACCACCTACCATACTAGCTTCCAAACCTGATGCCTCTTTTTGTCATTGAGACATTTTGCACCTGAATGAGGAATATCAAGTTTAAGAACCAAGCACTACCACTTAGCATGGGCTTTTTTGACCGCGTCGCCGGTGGACAAAAGAACAACATGAACAACAACAACAACAACAACAGTAACAGATCTGCTGGAACAGGTCTCAGTGTTATCGAAGAGAGACACGAGAGCAACAACAACAACCGCAACTTGAACTCAAAAGGCAGCAATGGAATAATAAGATCCAACAGCCGCAGTGCGAGCCGGCCTCGTCCTTCTGGTAAAACAGGCTTAAACTCCAATGGCATTTCATTTGTTGACGACAAGCAAGAATCCTCCGATGACGGAATCGATAGTCGATCCCCGCAGACAGCCAAGGTCGTTTCCTTTAAGGACGACAACTCCTCCATAAATACTCGATCCTCCTCTGATGAATCCCACGGTTCTGGCTGGTCCAACAAGGGTGGATACAGTGGCTCGGATAGCGAGTATAGCACGACCAGCACTATCCACCAACGCAACGATTCCAAGGGTGACAGCAAGGTCAGCACGGTAATATCTAACCTAGCTAATGCATCTGATGCTGACATACCACAGTCACCGAATGATAACAACTCGAGTAATAATAATTCGAACTCCAACAACTCGAGCAATAACTCCTCCAGTATGAATTCCAGCAACAACGACTCGTCGAGCTTCAGCTCTTCGAACAATTCAAGCAACAACAGCAACAGCAGCAACAACTACAGCTCATCGTCGAATGCATCTAACTTCAACGCCAACAGTGGCACGAGCGGCGTGAATTCTTCCAGTTTGGGCTCGTCGAGCAATAACAACTCCAACACCTCTTCGAACAACAATCCGTCAAGCCTCAGTCCCAGCAACAACAATAATACTTCATCGAGCATGGGGTCATCTAGCCTGAACTCTTCGACCAATGACAATTCGAACAACAAGACATCTTCGTATGGATCATCGAACAATAACAACTCGTCTAACTTGAACACGTCAAGCAACAACAACTCCAGCTCCATCAGTAGCACCAACACTTCCTCTTACAGCTCGACTGGCAGTGGTGCCAGCAACCAGTCCTCATACGGATCATCCAACAACAACACGAGCAGCAATAATACCTCTTCAAGCAATCCGGTCGGAGGTAACATTGGCGGCAACGCTGCCAACAAGAATTTGAGCAATGTCGACAACGGCAGCCAGCGGACCAGGTCTTTCACAAGAGACACCGGTGTTGGCACTGATGGTTCAATTGGCGGACGAAGCACTCCTCAAGGTGGTGGCAGCAGCCCGCGCAATAATCATCAGAATGGAAGCTCGCGCCAAGGATCTCAGAATAACATCAATCACGGTTCGTCGAACAATGGTTCTGGGTTCGGCAACAACAGCAACAACAGCAACACTGGATACGGAAGCAACAACAGCAACGCTGGATACGGAAGCAACAACAGTGCCCGTGGCCATCAGTCCAACAACTCTTGGAATGGCAGCTCAAATAATGGTGGAAATAATGGAGGTAACCAGAATCGCCAAAATAGTCCATCACGCAACCGCAGTTCCAACCGTGATTCTCGAGGGAATTTCAAGGGCGAGGAGCGCAATGCCTACGATGAAGGTCATCGCATTGCCACTCGAGAGCTTGAGAACATGTCTCTCAATGAGGTGCGCAATCACTCTCCACGCCATTCAGGTCACTATGGAGGTGGCCAAGGAGGATACAACAATGACAACAATTGGAGTCGACGTGTGAGCCCCCAGCGCAATAACTATGGAGGTGGGTATAATAACAGTCGAGGATACGAGAGCGATCGTGGATATGGAGGTAATTCCTACAACAACGATCGAGGATATGGTGGCGGTTACAGCTCCGACAGAGGATACGGCAACAACAATCGTGGCGGTTATGATGATGATCGTGGCTACAACAACAATTACAATCGTCGCAACAGCCCACCATCACCGAAGCAAGGCTCAAGCTTCACTGCTGACCGCAAGATGGATGTTGCCTACGAAGCTGGATATAAGGATGCCATGGAGAAGATCAAGGCCGACATGATGAGACAGTTCGGTGGCGGGGGTGGCAACAGCCGGCGCAACCGCTGGTAGATAAACTTGACTTGCAGGACTGAGGAATCACACAGAATGTTTAAATGTTTTTGGATATGGCATTTATGATGCATGATACCAACTGACCACACTTGTACTACTAGTCTACTTTGTCCAACAGCGATGGTGTTGTGTCACATATGTAACGGAGTTTATATAGTGGAAGTGGAAAAGAAATCTTTTATGGAACTTTTCAACGCCATTGCCTCTATCTCTAACCTCACCTTTTCTAGTACTCATTGAACAGCGCTGCAATCGCCTCCGTGCGCGATCATTGACCATTCGCGAACGATACCACGTCGCAATTACGCTTTCCCCTAGGCAATCTCGGCTGCACCAGAATTTTGATATGTTCGTCTTTGTTATTGATCAATTCTTCGAATCCTTTCTCAACAATATCGTCAAGTGCAATTCTTCCTGTGATCATCTTCTCGTAACCCTTCAATTTTCCATCCACCATCATCTCCATGACTTCCTCCATATCATCATCCCCAAAAATCAAAGTGCCTTTCATCGTAACGTGCTTATGCAAAAATTTCCAGCATGGAATTATAATCTGTCATCCTCATTGTTAGCCACAACTCCAAATACTTGCTCTGTCGCCTCACCGGCTTCTCCCAAACAGCAACCATAACATAAAGTCCCTCAAACCTCAACGCATCCATCGCACTCTCCAATGCGGGAAGCACACCCGCACAATCAAAAACAACCTCCGCACCCCTCCCCTCCGTCAACCCCTTCACTTTTTCCGCAACATCCTCTTCAAAAGGATTTATCACCTCCTCACAAAACTCCCGAACCTGTTCCCTTCTTGTCACCGTCGGCTCGGAAACAAATACTTTCTCCGCACCCACCGCCTTCAAAATCAAAAGCAATGCAAACCCAATCGGTCCACCTCCCAACACCAAAATCTCCTTCTCTCTCCAACTCCCCTTTGGAATCCCAGACACTTTGACCGCATGGTTTACAATCACCAACGGCTCAATCACCGCCGCATCTTCCAATCGAATCCCTTGGGGCAATTTATGTAAACTTCTTTCATTGATGACCACTTTTTCACCAAACCCTCCGAAACCCGTGGTTCCGCCTACGTAACCTAAACTATAGCATGAAGCTGAAGAGCCGGATTTACAGGGGCCGCAGTTATGGCAGAGGATTCTGGGATCGATCATTACGGGGTCGCCTTCGAGGAATCTTGAATTTGGAGGTGGGTTTCGCACGCGACCGCAGAGCTCGTGGCCCAGTGTGACGGGGATGTGGATGCCGTTTGGTGCTGGGTTGGATTTGGTTGGGATTGTTATTGGGCCTGTGAGGTATTCGTGGAGGTCGGAGCTGTGTGTGTGTGTGGATGTCAGATGGCGAAGGGAGGATGAGTTTCAGGTGGCTTACCCGCAGATACCTAAGGGAGATCAGTATGAGTGTCGAGGAAGATCGAATATTGTCACTTACCACACCATTCTACATCTACAGTCACTTGCCCTTCGTCTGGGATCGGTTCTGGGACATCTTCGACTCGGATATCGTGCTTGTCGTAAAATTGTGCAGCTTTCATCTTAGGGATCTTCTTTCAATGTCGATCTATGAACGATATCTTGATTCGATTAATATTGCTGGTATTGTCAGTGTCAGAGCTGGATCTGCACGTTGGCATATCAACAATCGATGAGACGTCTCCCCGCATCAGCTACCCTGCCTCGGCCAACTTTCAAAGAAGAGGAGATTTCGGCAGACGAAAGGAAGCCTTATTTGGCATTGAGAAGATGCTGATGAGAGATCTCATTGCTATGAAAAGTGGTATGAAGGTGCTGCGATGTGCGACGTTCACGCATGCGGAGCATTGGGTTCATGGGTTGGCTTAGTCTCGGCTTGGCAGCCACCTGAATGGCCGTGGACCCAATGCATATCGCTGTCGCTCAAGCAGAGACCAAGAGCTTTGAAATGATTGTGCTGTATCTCCATTGAGCAACGCCCAAGCCTCTTTCGCACCGTTATGTTCCCGACGCTCTTCACAACCTCAAGCTCTTCCTCATACTTTCGGAAAACGGCTTTGTCTCTTCTATCGACACCCACTGGGCGTCATTCCTATCAGCCAACTCAGTCCATGTATGTACGCTGAACTCGCACACAGGCACCCAAAGCTTTGCTTCAGTCAGGTCTAGGAGAGAGCCCGACTTGGCCAGACCGGTGCTTAAAGATGACAGCGCAATCCTTGCATCGTATACCGACCAGAATGCTCCGTCTCCATAGCAGAATCGAACGTCACGCAGCGATCGTCGCTGGGCGATGGTCAGAGAGTCTAGCCACCTGCAACCCAGGTTTGGAAAGCCCCAAGGGATGACAAAGATGTTCTTCTCGTAGTGAATGGGTGTCGCTTCTTCTCGAATCTGCTTGCATGTCTGTAGTATGGCAGGCCTTCCCAGCACAGGCTGCGGCTGTTCTTCAGAGCGCGACTTGACTGATGCACGCCGAGCTTTGGGGTGTATCTCTATGGGCTTGCCGGCTATGAGCACCAGCTCGTATATTGGCCTTCGTAGACTGAATGGAAGGAGCTCGAGAAAGGGAGACTTGCGTGTCGCTTCCAATTGTGGCACGAGCCGAGAGCTGTTCGCTAGGGTCATAGTTTGATGATGCTGGAGTCGAGCATGGATTGATGGTGTCTCTCCGCGGTGGTGATTTCCGGTTCCTGCCTATGACGGTACCTCTTTTGGCGGAGGCTACAATGTGGAAGTGAAGCCGTATGTACTACTCTTGGGCACGTAGAAGGTAAGAGGTGGAAGCTGGGTGTAGTTGATGCTACCTTATCTCGTGCGGGCAATGTCGGTAGGAGAGATGGTACAATGCATGCTCCAGCTGTTACGTGAGCTTCGCGCTATATGTACACATGGACAGCCGGGAGCATGGTCCAATAGCGAGGTATGGGTCAAGGAATGGCAGCATGGCGGTCCGATGCAAGCTCGTGAAGCGCATCAGGAGGAGATGTGTGGTCCAGTTGTCCGACGGAAGCGCTGGGGCTTGGTGTGAGGGAGGAGGAGGAGGAGCTTATGATAGTCTTTTCGAGATGATGGGCAGCGAAAAGAGATCGGGTCAGGATATGATGGAAAGGAGGTGGTATTGGTCAGAGAGCGACTGCCACGAGAATGGAGAATGCCTTGATGCCTTGATGCCTTGATGCCTTGATGCCTCGGCAACCTTACGCGTCGGCACCTCCAGACTCCACCTTGGTGGGCACATGCCGCATGAATACTGGTCGCGTCGCGTCAGCCATCCCGTACTCGCCTTTACGCGTCGCGGCTCGGCCATATCGTCTTCGAAGCCCATTTCTGGCCGCTCTTGATTACTTCTCATGCATCATCGATCGAGGTGCAAGAGCGTGCGTCGGGGTCGGGACTCGGCAATCGGATCGGATCTTAGCTGGCCGACGATTAGCCTCGAATGATTCGCGACACAATGCCCGCAGTCCGAATAACCTGCTTTGCGAACACCATGCCATGCTTGCCCTTCTTATATCGATTCACAACTTACCACCCATCGCGACTCATATTTGGACTGCGACCGCTTGAACATACCATCGCCCGTAATGTCGCCACGAGACGCAGATCTACACAACTCCATCTCCCTACGACCACATCCAGTACATCTTCACTCAGAACGCGTGTCGCGAGATCACACACCCGAACCTGGCCACAGCCGCCATCATCCGCATCAGAATCAACAACAGCATCAACATGAGCAACCAGGCACCAGTTCAGCCGTCGACAAGGACACCCCAAAAGTCACAGAGCCCATCTCTCGACCAGCATATCACCGCAACAGTAGCGACAGCGAACGTGATGATGTCGAGCGCCAGGGCAGTCTACCAGAATACCTCGCCGAACACGATCCTTACAGCCTACGCAGTGGCTTGAAAGACATCGACGACGAGAAAGCCAAAGCCAAAGCCAAAGCCAATACGAAAGCCAAACGCGCATGTAATCCCGTCGCCAAAGGCAAAGACAAGATCAGATCCCACAGAGTCATAAAGTTCTACCAAGACCAAAACGAGAACATCGAGCGTCTACTCAAACCAGTCGCCGATCATGTTCAGCAAGCGAAAGATGAACAAGGTGCAGATGCTTTGCAATTCAAGATCGCTGTGCAGGGAAGCTTTGTTGCAAATATTCTCTTGGCCATATTGCAGGTCTACGGTGCTGTGTCGTCAGGCAGTTTGTCGCTGTTCACCACCATGGCCGACAGTATCTTCGACCCCATGAGCAACCTCACACTCATCCTATGCAATCGAGCCGTCAACAAGGTCGACCCGCGCAAGTTCCCCTCTGGCAAGCAGCGATTGGAGACTGCTGGAAATATTGCATTTTGCTTTCTGATGACTGCCGTCTCGTTAATTCTTATCGTCGAGTCCATTCGGCAGCTTGCCGAGCAGCAGGACGATGCCAAATTTCACATACCTTCTGTGGTCGCAGTTGGAGTTGCGTTCGCGACGAAACTGGCTCTCTTCCTATACTGCTGGGCCTTGAGGAATAAATACAGCCAAATTCGCATTCTCTGGGAAGACCATCGCAATGACCTCTTCATCAACGGCTTCGGTCTTATGACGAGCGTTCTTGGAAGCAAGATCAAGTGAGTCTCAACGCACGCATTGCTTGTCACATCTAATGTGCTGTCTAGGTGGTTCATCGATCCTATCGGAGCCATCGTCCTTTCCCTCCTGATCTCCTTCCTCTGGTTGAGAACTGCATACCAGGAGTTCCAGCTCTTAATCGGCGTCTCTGCCGACACCTCTTTCCTGAACCACGTCACCTACGTGTCTATGACACACGATCCGCGCGTGACTCAGCTCGACACTGTCCGCGCATGGCACTCTGGACCACGTATAATAGTCGAGGTCGACATCGTCATGGACCCAGACCTCAGCCTTCGCGAGACGCACGATGTTGCCGAGGACCTTCAGATGAAGCTTGAAAGCCTACCAGATGTCGAGCGTGCATACGTGCATGTCGATTTCGAAACCACACATTCGCCTGAGCATTTTTTGAAAAAGGAGTTGTAAGCTTTCTTTTTGCAGAATGCAATCTCTCCACTCAGAATCTGCAATGAGCATCTTAGCACTACGTCAGAAGAACCACGGGAAGACATGATGTTAACCATGGCTTCATAGTTCCATGAGGACGCTGCGAGGACAACCGCAGATACGGGAGCCACGCCGGAGTTGGCGATGGTGGTTAGGTGGTCAGCGCGAGATGATAGCCGAGTGGGGACAAGGCTGGCGCATATGCCGAGGCGTGCAAGATGCACACGTCCTGTGATACGCTCTCCTAGCTTTAATATTGCGAGCCTTGGCGCTCTGCGTCGCAGCACATGTTTCTGAATAGTTGTCGCATGTCGCTTAAAACTGCGCGAGCTCCCGGATCCAGCATGGTTTTCTATTTCTAGTTCAGAGCGGCGCTTCGACGCTTCCCAGAACATTCTCGATGGCGTCTTCAATCGTGACATTTTGCATGAGATCTCTGATCGCTCTTGGGTCGCTGCCCCAAAGCAGACTCCGTTCTGTTTTCTCGGTCGCAAGCACGAGTCGATGAGGATAGATCTTGCGGGCAGCCAAGGCGACCAGCGAAGGTGGCACATAGTCAAGGTCATGGAGAGGAGCAAGGGCCATGCTGAGAATCCGAAGCTGTCTCGTCGCTGTTGCTGTGACGCCGCCCTTGATAAGACGGCTATTACGCATAAAGACCACTATGTTGTGAAGGTATTGCGCGATCTCATGTGTCAGGGTGACATCCTTGGCCAGTTCTCGCAGTTGCGTGATATCTTCTGCGTTGATTGTCGGTACCTCTGTGGTATCCAGCTGACCGTCGAGATGAATGAAACCATCGCCATCAGCATGGTGATGGGACATGCAGAAGAGGTCGTTGAGATGACGCGTCAGACGAGCTTCTGGCGAGGATAGAATGACGATGAACAGTAGGTCCTTCGGTGCAACATGCATAGCTGATCTCGTGAACATGCGCCTCGATCGAAGCAATTCAAAGGCCTGCACCTGAACTGCCTCTATAGCCGAATCTAGTCCGACCGCAATGACCACATCTGCCACCCGCCTCTCGTCGAGATTTGCCAGACTGCCCAGACGACCGGGACTTGGCTCTCGAGTGGGATGGAATTTCACTTGTAAAGTAGGTCGTGCGGCATTATGCTTGTCATCACCGAGAGAGTCGTCGAAGCTTTCTTCATTCTCGACCAGTAATGCTTCGCTGAATTCGTCCACGGTCGTCTCGGGAGAGCAGTGTATGACCACAGGCTGGCGTAAGAATCGGTTCATACATGTCAGGCTCAGTTCTGCTCGCAAGTTCTGAACACTTTCGCTGGATGTAGAGAATATGCAATGCTCGCCAGCTACCACAGCCACGAGTAAGGCGAGTTCCAGGTCTCCCAGATCCTGGATGCGGGATTGTAAATGGTCCATTGTGCCGGCCACGGCTGTCAGAACAATCACAGGCTGGGTTCCATGATCAGAGCTCTGTAGTCTTGTGGACTTTCGTTGTTCTGTCACAGCAAAGAAGTGTTCTGTGTTGATGATGTTGAAAAATCCAATCGGAGAGATGGGAAGTCGAGCTGCTGCAGTGCACGGACTGCTCGCGCCTTGAGGCAGCGATGTCATCTTTCCCACCCAGACGCAACATCAACAACGATAATGGCGAGATGAGGCGCAGACTATACCAAGATGTCGGGGCCACGAACTAATTGGAGGCGCATCGGCGATAAATTCTACCGCAAAGTCGAGCTCTATACCAATGTCTTCGACGTCGAGCTCGAGCTTGAGAACTACACCGTGACCGGCGCTCCGTACAGTGGTGCTGTAGGTAAGCGCATGCGGTGAATACATCTGGATGGGGCTGATATGAGCAGCATTACGACGTGATGAAAGCAAAGTATACTCCTTCCGCGGCCCTCAATCCGCCAAATCCACCATCGACATCCATAGCTGCGCCGGCAAGCTGATCCAGCAGATTCAGTGGGATCGAGGCAAGATCAAAAGTGTGGGATGGTCGGAAGATGAGAAGCTGTTAGTCGTCACAGACGATGGCAGCGTGCGCATATATCCAGATCTACAAGGCGACTTCACTCCCTTCACGCTAGGTCATGGCGCGGACGAGCATGGAGTGGTGGCCTGCAAGTTCTGGTCGAGCGGATTCGTCGCGCTACTTGGCAATAACAGCGTCGTGGCCGTGACGCGATACGATGAGCCGCGACCGCAGCTTCTGGCATCTGCCCGATCTGGCGAGGTGATATCGTGGACTGTGATACCTCCCGAATATACATCATCCCGCTCGGTGGAAGTCCTGCTCGCCATACATGAAACTGTCTATGTACTGGACGCGGTGGAGTGTGAAGATAGAGGCCTCCAAGCTGGGCCATTCCGACATATTGCAGTCTCGCCAAACGGCAAGTTCATTGCGCTATACACTGACGATAGCAAAGTCTGGGTGATCAGCAGCGACTTTCAAGAACGCTTCAGCGAATACGAATCCAAAGTAAAGACTACGCCCCGGGATCTGCAATGGTGTGGCAACAATGCAGTCGTACTCGCATGGGAGGACGAGATCCATCTGATTGGGCCAAACGGAGCAGCGTCAACATGGGAGTACAATTCGATTGTCCACCTTCTGCCAGATATCGACGGAATTCGCGTTCTTACGAACGATGTCTGTGAATTCGTGCAAAAGGTTCCTGATGCTACTGAAGAGGTCTTCAAGCCTGGCTCGGCCTCACCTCCTGCTGTGCTGCTTGACGCCATTACCCAGCTGGAGAACAAGTCGCCTAAAGCAGACGACAACATCCAATTAATCAGGGCAAACCTCGATGAAGCCGTCGACACCTGCGTGCGTGCAGCAGGGCAGGAGTTCAGTATACATTGGCAAAAGCAACTCCTCAAAGCTGCGTCATTTGGCAAGTCTGTGCTTGACCTTTACAATAGTGACGATTTCGTCGACATGACTGAAGCCTTACGGGTACTGAATGCTGTGCGATCTTTCGAGATTGGCCTCCCCATATCTTACGACCAATACATACGATTGACACCGGAACGTCTTGTGCAGAGACTAGTCAACCGACAGGAGTTCTTGTTGGCGCTCAAGGTATCGCAATATCTGCACCTGCCAGTCGACAGGATCTACGTGTCCTGGGCACGTCAAAAAGTGCGCAGCTCAAGCACTGACGAGGACAAGATCTGCGAAGAAATCGTGCAGAAGCTCAATGGCAAGCGCGGAATATCGTTCGAGGAAGTGGCTCGCGCTGCCTACGATGAAGGACGAGGAAAACTGGCTACTGAACTGCTTGAGCACGAGCCGAGAGCAGGCAAGCAAGTTCCCTTGCTACTGGACGTTGGCGAGGAAACGCTTGCGCTCGATAAAGCCATAGAAAGTGGCGACACCGATCTGGTTTTCTTCGTCCTTCTGAACCTCAAGAAGAAGATATCGCTATCGAGCTTTTTTCGGACCATCAACAGTCGACCCGTTGCCACTGCGATTGTGGAAGCATCGGCAATTGACCAAGATCAAGAAATGCTCAAGGACCTCTACTACCAGGATGACCGCAGGCTCGATGGTGCCAACTTGCTCGTGGCAGAGGCGCTTACCGCCAGCGATGTTGGACCCGCATCGGACAAGCTCAAGATGGCAACCAAGCTGCTCCGTGACAGCAAAGAGTTCGCGCTGCAAGCAACTGCACTGGACGAAGCACAAAAGCTTCTTCGTACCCAAGAGGCGTTCGAGAAAGACCTCGTGAATGCGCGCTTTATTGGGCTTTCGGTAAATGAGACACTTTCGAAACTCATCAAGACTGGGAACATAAAGCGTTCTCAGAAGGTACAAAGCGAATTCAAGGTGAGCGACAAGACATACTGGTGGATACGGCTCCGAGCTCTTGTGAGCCGCCGTGACTGGAGGGAGTTGGAAGAAGTGTCAAAGCAGCGCAAGAGCCCCATTGGCTGGGAGCCTTTCTTCAACGAGATACTCGGCGCAGGGCAGCCGAAAGTTGCGGCAGCCTTCATTCCAAAATGCAGCTCACTTTCGCCTGCTGAAAGGATAGAGATGTGGGTGAAGTGCGGCATGGTCAAACAAGCAGGCGAGGAGGCTCTCAGAGCCAAAGATCGCGCTGCACTTGAAGAAATCAGGACGAAGGCTACCAGCCAACAAATGCTTGATATCGACCGCATGATTTCCCAGCTCACCAAAGGCCGCTAACAACGGTCAGAGTGGAGAGATTTCTGCCAGTTCTTCTCCTCAGGCGAAAAGTCGGCAGCTCACACTTCCCCGCACTCGACGCCGACGACAACGGTGATCTACTGGGATGCACAGAAACAACCACATACCGGTAGAGAAGAGCTCCTACGTTAGCGGCTGCCCGCAAGGTACCGAGATTCATATCCGCGTTGGCACTGGACCCAGGGCACATTCGGCTGACGGCTACAAGCAAACGCCGATTGCATACCTTCATATAAGATGATGTCTAAGACCACTATGGCACTGGACTACAGGCCCTCGCTCCCGGCAGTCACACACTTCATCATGCGCCTCTCCGTGCTTTTCTCAACCATTCTCTCCCTCGCCGCAGCCGGCTCAGCGCAGACAGTGCTAGCGCCAGTTCATGAACCAAAGCCACCTGCCCTTGAGTTCTTGTATACTGCCTACGCCGACTGCCTGAATACGATCTACGAATCTCAAGGGCCACGAGGGATTCGAAAAGCTATTCCAATTGTAGGAGGCAATTTTACAGGTCCGAGAGTGAAGGGCAAAATCCTGGATTTGGGGGCAGATTGGGGTCTCACAGATCCTCAGACCGGTGTCTTCAGCGCCGACACTCGATACAATCTTCAAACCGACGATGGAGCGAATATCTTTCTTCAAACTTCTGGCCCTGCCGTGCCAGCTGGTGGGCTACATCTCCGGGTCTTGATCGAGACTGGTGATGCGAAGTATTACTGGTTAAATAATATTGTTGCTGTGGGCGTTCTGAGCAGGGCAGAGACTAGGGACGATGGATTCACATTGAGGATCGATGTCTGGCATGTAAGTGTTGTTTGCTGACGAAAGGCTTAGGCATGCGATTCGGAGGCTGACAAGGTGCTAGATGGCTGGAGAGTTCACGAATACGACTTTTGTAAACGGGACCACGATCACGTGACGCGAGGGAAGAACGACGCAGAGAGATGAGCTATAGATCATATTCATGTCCGCACAGCACATGCTGCCAGCTCGAGCTCGCCGTCGTTGTATCACTTTCGAGTCACGGGCCAACAACGCGCTCTAGACATACTCGTAGGTTTTGTCCAAATATCACTAACGATCTTGACATCGAAGCAGTCACACAGCAGCCTCACTGATCGGTAACACCGGCTCGTGCACCAGCGGGCTCCCTTGAGAAATTGCTGACATCACTGGCAGCTTCTCCATTGCAGGATAGATCAATGACCAAACTTCAGGCGTAGACAGAGTCGAGACACAGACGCCGTAGAGGCCGTGCGCAATCTCGAGATTGCCGTCGACCACAGATCAGGAGATTTGCTGAATGCGATCATCATTCGGGGGGACTCAGTGGGAGCCACAGAGACACAGCTAAGTCACGCGTCAAGTACACAATCTCGAGCATCACAAGCGATCTCAGGAAGATGGGCTCGATGATCCCCGAACATTGGCGCGGGAATTGGCCACAAGCACGATTGACAATGGGGCGAGCGAGACTTGGCTTGTGTAAACTGCGAGCAGGATATTCAATGAAGGATGCGGAATTGGAAATTGTACTTCGTAGACCGGACATACTCAATTTGATGAATAAACCGGTCAAAGGCATACGCTGCACCGTACGTCCTCATTGAGCAGTGTTGAGGCTGCACTAAGACGAAGCATTATACCGCCTCACGAATTCAATACAGGCAAGCGAGAAATGAAATGAAAAGACCTGTTGATGCTGGCCAGTATCTACTCCCTTAATATTGCTCTTGAAACAACTCAAGATTGGGGGAATAGTGCCTCATCATGGCGAAGCAAGCGGAGGCTTTCCGATGAGAAGATGGGTATCTTACCTCTGGAAGAACAGCAAGAAATTAGATCTTTCTCTATCTGGCTACATAATATTGGAAAGACCCATCGACATTGAATAACTCCGCTCTGTAGATCGAGCGACGGCCAGTACTTTGCAGACGGTAGTCCATTCTCCAGTATCGAGCGTAGAGCGCCCTTACTGCCACTTGAGACAGTATGAGACAGTATGAGACAGTATGCATCCACTATATTGTAGATACCTAGCTACCCCTTCCTTACCGTGTGGATTCCCGGGTTGTTAAGTCTCAAAAGTCCTCCATTGTACGCTCTATATACCCATCTTCCTCGCTGATGTCTCCCACCGATGCCGATCCTTCCCCGGCAAGCGATCTTTTCTCCTCGTCCAACACCCGGCGTGCCCCGGACAAGGATTCTCCTGAGAAAGCATAATTCTCATAGCAATCCGATGTAAAATATCCTGGGACAAGCATGATCGCAATGGGGAAAACCTACACCATGAATCTAAACAAACGCTGGCAACGTACACTTTCCTCCCGTCTTGGCTTGTTCGTATGGCACGATATTGCGTCTTGGGCTTGGAGCTGTAGACAAGCATGATTAGTTCGGGGTTGAGGGGAAGGTGTGGGAATGTTAAAACATGTGCCATCCCCATCGCAGATTCCTGTTGCATAGATTGCTTCGCAGGATTCGGTGACTGGTTTGAAAGGAGCTTCTGGTTGACATGGGTTAGCTTTGGAAAGTCAATCACTGTAGAAGAGCATACTAGAAGAAGCCACACATTCTGTGTCTTGTTGGTAAGGGCTGCGATTGCTGAAGCCAAAGGTTAGTTTGTAGCACTTACTCTCCTGGTCGCTGACCGCCAGACATAGTGCGACACATCCTGCTATGGACAGTGCGATCACCAGTATTGAGTACATGGTGTCTAATCCACTCCTCCGAAGAGGCTCGGAGCCGACGCTGATATGCTGTACTTCATAGCAGGTCTGTGCCAAGAGCTTCAACAAGCTAAGCCTCTCCACTGAGAGAGTGCCAAAGAGCTGGACATTGGGGTGAAGAGCCTCCTGTCCAATTCGAAGGATACGTACTACTTGTGTACGATGCAAGGGACTAGAAGGCTGCAGTGCATGCCGAAGGCGTTAAGTCAAATAGCCTGCTGTTTGCCAAGCGTATCTTATACGTCAAGCGAGATGGGACTTCATCTATTGATTGCCATGAGAAGATTCAGATCTTGTCACTTGCTACTTGATGCTTGTGAGAGAACCAGAAGTCGCTGTCGTCATCCATTTCGTTGCCACCGTTGCAGCACATATTGATGAGTCTGGTAGCTGTATGCCGTTTCGCAGCATGGATTTCTTGCCCTCGGAGCGTGCCATTTCCTGCAGCGCTCTATTTCGGTGGCAGCACTGTAGGTACTGGCGGCCGACTTGTCGTTCTCGGAAGATCTGGTACCGTCTTGGTTGGTACGCAGGCGCAAGCACTGCTGACAGATGCTACCACATTTTTTCCGGCACATCCCGTCCTCGCATAGTCTGGAATGAGATTCTCCACATCTCTCTTCCTAAGCAGGAAGCTGTGACAAAATTCCTGGCTTTCTTCGAGGCGGCCTTCGATGCTGCTGGCGCGCAGCGAAGAAAGGCAAGGATTTGACTCGCAGACGGGAGGCTTTGGACATTCTTTGCTAGTCATCTTCACCACGAAGGAGCCTCTCTCGATAGTGTGAACGAAGATGAAGCCCGACTTGAATTCGGCGTAGGAATGCCAGGATCCCAGAAATGCAACTGTGCCGCTGCCTTCGTTTTCGTCGTCTTCTGGGTAGATGTCGAAATATCCTGACTCGCAGATACTGCTTCCACTCGGGTCGCTAGTGATCGATCTCGCATCCCAGACATTGAGACCATTACCGTAGTTCGATTGGTACAGGTAGCCGTCGACCATATACTGGTTGTGGTCGATAGATCGAGTCTTTCCAACGAAGTTGCCACTGTAGAACGGATTCTCGAGATCGCGGATATCGAAGATATGAGTGGTGGACAGTCCTTGGGTCATAGGACCTACATCGGCGTCTCGCTCGTCAAACTCATCATCCAGAAAAACGTACTCTTGCCATGTCTTGTTGTTGACCGTTCCCTAATGAACATATTCTGCGCCTGGATAAGATGTGATGGAGATTATATTGGTCACATTGCCAACCTTATCTGTAACGTCGTAAATGGTGAGCGTGTCCTCGTTGTAGCCGTAACAAATATCGCGTCCAGAGTATCGCTCGTCGGGACCACGATAGACCAAGCACTCGGCATCGTGAACGTAGCCGTCACCAGCCGCGCAGCCCGGAGAGGTGACATTGGTAGGGTCGCTGAGGTCCAGGAATATCAAGCCGCCACGACATGGAAGATCGTTTGGTCTAACTCGAATGGTATCATTACCACCAGCAGAGCCGCAAGCGATGGCATAATTGAGCTCCTGATTGACCACGATGTTGTGAGTTCTACCGACTGGCAGCTCATCCCAATGTGAGCTCAAGTCATCCTGAGTAAAGTTCTTCGGGTTTGCTGGATCGAGATCCAGAAGCTTCTTCATGTCGAAAAACTGCACGCCGTGCTTGATGGCTTCGGACCCGATTACAGCTAAGTCACGAACGATTCGAATCTCACGCCAATTCGAGCCAATGGAGTCATACTGAGGCAATCTCCCGAGATACGAAATCTTGCCTTCGCTGGTGATCTCAGCAAATGCAGTGCCGTCGTACTGCCCAATGGCAACAAACTCTCTTCCATCCTCAGAAGTCCAGCCCCACATCGAAGAGCCTCTGCAAGCATTGCTACCTAGCGCCGAATGTGACAGGAAGTGGTAGAGGTCGATGTTGTTGCATCTGAAGGTGTTGTTTGCATCTCCTGGAATCGCAGCAGCAAAGCCACCTACACATGGCGTAAAGCCAAGCTCAGGATACTGTGAGCTGTTCATCTGTCCAGCCTGCAGCTCTGCTTCCCATTGGGCCTGTGCCTATTTCAGTACGGCTAGCAGCTCTACAGCTTCTCATCTTACCATCTTGATGCCCATGATACGCGCATGAGCTTCTCCAGAGACATACTCCTCCTTGCTAAACCTTGCTTCACTGCCCGTGCCAAGCAAGACGCATATCACGGCAAGACAGACACCTGATCGAATCATGATGGCGCAGCTTACGAAGAGTCCTCGCAACGAAGCAGGATGAGACAAGAGCTGCTGGCCTTTAAATATACTTACCCCTTCCTACCCGACCTCCATAGGCAGTCCTCCGCTCTTGCATCCATAGCAGGGACTAGAGGCTCTCCATAGTGGAACAGCAGCCTTGGTATATGGCACCCAAGATCTGAAGTCGCGTTGTCGTCTTTTAGAGAAGCGCGCCGAGAGATCCAAACCACGTGCCATTGCTCTTGGCTACATGAACTGTGACGGCCGTATACCCTCTATAAACAGGTATGCGCTTTGCCCAGCGTCTAGACATGAATCCATCGGATATCGCTGGCTTACGACACATGTACCGCCGATAAGGTCATTGATTTCTGTGAGTGATTTCTGCCAGTGATTTGAAGTCCCGCGGCTCTTCGAAAGGCAGCATTCCGGGCTCTATCGTCATCACATGGCATCAAGTGCCATAGTGCCTACGTTCAGCTGCATACTGGCTGCCGCGCTGAAGCTGAGCGCACTTCAAGATGAAGCTACTGGCGCCAGTAAGCAGCAGGTCCGTCGCAAGTTGTGGTTCTTCATTCACGCGCTTCAGCGGAAGTTCACATCCAAGGCGATCGCGTACGACCATAGCGTGCATGCTGTACTTTGAACACAAGTATCTCATCTCTTCCATACATCAACTACTGCGGCATCCCCTCTTATACTTTCATGGGCAATATTGCACCTCGTGGCAATGGCGATTCGAGTGTAGGGGTGCACATAGACTTCGATCGGGCTTGGCGATTCGGTCTTGCATTGAGGACATCGTGAATTCGCTTGGCGGCGAAAAAGCATGCGAGCAAGAAGAAATCAAATAGTGCCTGAAGTGCCAGAAATTGTGTATCGATTCTGAAGTAGGAAAGAGTGAGGGTTCAGAGAGCAAAGGTAGGTACATTGGATGTCTCGGCTGATGCTCGAACTCTAGTGCCCATGAGCGCGCTCGGGCCATCTTAGAAAAACGCAGCATCAACGCGGTGAGTAGACATGGAATTTGTGTTTAGCTGACACTAGCATGGCTGCCACATGGTCTGTGTATATACATCTCGTTACTCGTCTGCGTCGCTTTACATTATATCCGTCGATGTCATGTCTCATCTAAATGTCCTCCATGGTCGCTTTGATCACAGTCCAAGCACCTGTAGCAGTATTGTTGGTGATGTTAGTCTGATGAATCTGACCTCCCTTCAGACTACCACTCTCCGCGATGCCGAAAGGCCTCTGCAACTTGTTGGCGCCGCTCTTCACGGTGAAGTTGGCAATAGAAATCTCGAGTGGGTTACGGGTAACAATCGTCGGCAGACCAAAGTAAGAAGCGTTGACCTCCTCGTAGGTAAGCTGAAGCTCAAAGTAGCCTCTGTAGTAGAGGTCATTCCATTGAAGTTCTGGATTGTTGCCGACCAACCAGTCGCTGTAGTTATTCGCGCTCTTCAGAGTGATGTTTTGGCCGTAAGGGCACGGCGAAGAGACCGCCGAGCCTGCGAACTCAACACCAAGACCACCGTTGCCATCGGAGGCAGAGTAGTTGGCGTGATCAAGCCAAACCAGATCAGAAACCCAAGAAGCATGGCTGTCTCCCGAGATCACGATGTTGTTCCCGATTTTGTTCTCAGTAAGGAAGTTCAATGTCCGGTTGCGATTCGCTTGATATCCATCCCATGCGTCATAGTCCAATGGGTTTGTATTTCCATATGCGACAGACTCGTTGACTTTTGAGAACACAGTCTGCGAACCAATAACTCGCCACCTCGCACCACGGTTGGCAGATTCACCAAGCTGGTTGTAGAACCAGTTCTCTTGTCTGCTACCCATCATCGATCGTCCGGCATCATTAGAAATGGCATGAATATAGTCGGTATTCCAGTAGAGATCAGTGATGGAGCGATCGTACTGACGGGTATCGAGCATGAGCAGATCGAGAAGAGAACCAATCTTGAAGCTACGCCAGATGCGAAGATTGTCATCCATCTCAACCTGACGAATTGGCATCCACTCAAAATATGCGCGTACAGCATTCATCTTGCGCTGATCGACAGAAACGCCTCCGTCCATGACAAAAGAAGCCTCGGTGTTGTTTAGCTCGGAAGCGCCATCGCGGTAGGTGTTGTCAGAGACCTCGTGATCGTCCCAGACCGGAATCCATGGGTAGGTCTGGTGCGATAGCAGAAGGTCCAAGTCTGTACGGTAAGTAGCATGTCGCTGTCGGTAGTCGTCAAGGGTGTAGATGATCTTCTCGGGAGCTGGAATGCGGCCGATGCTGTACCCATACCCATAGTCGCCATCGCCTGCATACTAAAGCCGAGGACGTCAGTATCAATCAGGAAAGAATTGAGACTGGTTTTGCCCCTTCCAGCTTACCTCGTAAATGTAGTCGCCAAGATGAAGAACGAAATCGACGCTATCCTTTCTGGCAGGATTTCCGTAGGCATTGAAGAAGCCAAATGGGAAGTTGCTGCAAGAGTATACGGCAAGGCCGACCTTCGCAACGTAGTCATTCTCGTCAGGTGTGGTCTTGGTTCGGCCGAGAGGACTCTTCTTGTCGCTATCGCAGATATTGAACTGGTAGTAGTACCGTGTCCATGCGGTCAGATTTGATGCCTCCACCTTGACAGTATATAATCAATATCGCTAGACGTGTATGCTCTTCCACTGCTTTCGACTTGTGCAAAGTCCGAAGTCTTGGCCACTTTGAACTCAACGCAGACTGGGGCGGTCGAGACAGTCTGATTAGGTGCATGGTTGTAGAGGGGCACGTATCCGCTCAATGTCTTGTTGCTGGCAACGTCCGCGACCATTGGCGCTACACGGGTCCATAGTATGACGCTATCGGGGTATGGATCGCCTAGAAAAGAAGATGAAGTACTCAGCAAACATCGCACGCATCAAGAGAGGCTTGACTTACCAGAAGCTACACCATGAGTGAAGTTCAATTGGTCTGCAGTGAATGCCTTGTCAGGTCTACAAATGCAAGTCAGCCAGAAAATCCGGAGATGCTCTTGTTGTTGTTGTTGTTGCTAACTTACGTATTTCTCTTGTTGATCTTGTGCAAAGAGAGTCCAAGGCCGGGATGATTGTGAGATGGAGACGCATAGTTGATGTTCCTCGTCCAGCTCGCCTCCGCAAGAAGCAGAGAACAAGCAAGCAGTGACAGAAGAGAGAGGGTCATGTTGACCAGACTCTCGGTCGTAGCGAGTGAATGAAATGTCGCCTACCTTTCCCGCTCCGCACCACGAGCGATCAGCTAGATATTATGAAGGCCGCATGCGCATGCGCAAGCGCGGACGTAGACCGTGCCGGACGTGCCTGAAGCAACCTGCCAGCTCCGTGGGCTCATGGATGATGGATGATGGATGATGGCTCGACACGTGGGTCCAGATTCTGCTGCTGGTTGGCTTCGAGGAGAACTAGAGTAGAACTAAATATCGTAAGCGACCGACTGCACATCGACATCGACATCGACATCGAACATCGAACATCGACATCGACATCGACACGCCGCATACGAAAGCACGCGGCCGGCCGGGCCAGCAAGTGTTGTGCACGCTATGGCGTCGACCGCCTTCAAGCGACGGCGGGGCTGGCACAGCCTTATGCTCCTTGTTTCGGACGGCCGACGGCGAAAATGGAAGATGCTCTGAAAGGGGAATGCTGCTCTGAACCCGATAACGACGAAGAAATATGGGAAAGAGGCAGAGATATGAGATGCGGCCAGCGGTCGACGCGGTCGCCCAAACAAGCGCTGTACAATAGCCTGTGCCACTGCCAACCAAATGCTCTCCGAAAGCACGACACATCAGGAGGCGCACCATATTGTATCTTCTCCTAGCCAGACCTTTACCGCAGCTTGGCATGCACACACACCATAGCATCCTTTTCTACGTGTCTCGCGCGGCCTTGGGACGTCACCCGTCACGCTGTGAGGGCGTCCTAGACAGCGAACCTCCGTCCGATGGAAAAGGCTTGCATTTGACCTACTAAAATTGCTTATATACCCACAGTGAATGCGCTCTGGCAACTCGAGAATACTTCGGGGTGAGAGAAAGGGCCTGTCAGCATCTCTGTGATTCCAGGGACTTGCTCTTCGCCCTTTCCTACACCTGTTTTACTCTGCTTGAGACTATGACCTGCTTGAGTCCTGATGCACCACTTCTCGGGTGACACATGGGCAGTTTGCATGCAATGGAATGACACCTTTTCACTGGCTCGGTGGATTGTCGCCCGTTGGCTGAGTGTTATCCTGGAGGCACTGTTAGCCGCAGCGAACATTTTCGACAGCACAAGCAAACCTACGAAAAGGCCAAGACCACCTAGCAGATTTGCAGGACTCCCGAGCAGACCTTTAGGATTTGCGTTCGTTCCGAGACTTTTACCTTGTCCAGTCAGGCCTGAGACGAGCCCTCCTACGAGTCCAAATCCAAGTGTGCCGAGAAGACCACCAGCGTCTGGGGTCGCGAAATACGGATCTGGAGCTCTCCCAGTGATCACATCCGCCGCCTTCTCGGCGATGATGTGGATTGGAAGGGCAAGGAAGAAACCAGGAATCTTCGGCCATATGGAAGCATCGACCACTCGTAGGCCGTCCACGCCATTCACTCGGAAGTCACTGTCGAGTACGGCGTATGGATCGCCTGGAGCACCAATCCGAGCAGTGCCGCAAGCACTACAAGAACCGAGAAATTTTGTGATTAGCAAGTGTCTCACACTTTGGTCGAGGTATTTTCAGACTTACTGATGGCCCCAAGCTCGATCGCGGATATTCTGGGCCAATTGAGAGGATTGCGAAGGAAACTGTGCTTCGCCAGGATCGTTCTCGGTGAATCCATCGCCTCCTAGAGGGATCAAGCTACCAAAAGCACGACGACCGAAATCGACTGCATCCATCACAGCCTGGACGTCCTCGTTGCCGCCAATGGCTAAGCTGTTGAACTGGATTTCAGGCATGTCGAATGGATTGGTCGAACGTAGTGTCACAGTGCCTGCGTTGTTTCGCGACTGAGCCTTCAGGATGATCCAAGTCCAGTGCATGGGATCAGCCACAGCTTCCGAGGCGTAATTTGGGTAGTAACCTCGGAAATACGCTGGAGCACCGCTGATATATACATCAGGCTCTGATTGTGCTGCGACCGAAGACCGCAAAGTGACAGCAAGCGCCTTAACTCATTATCAGCACGAACGCCACAGGACCTGGAGTGTTGTCCACTTACGAGTCCGTTGCTTCCGTACACTCCTTTCAGAGCCTGCTTGGAATTAACCAGAATCCAATTCAGTCAAGAGGCCAATCACTTACCGGAGTCGCGCTGTTCATCCATTGCTGCAGACATGGGTCGGGTTGTCTGTAGTTGAAGGTGCAATCTTTGGTCGAGGAGAACGGCGTGGGAGTCTTGCCAACGACTCCGTACTCGTATCGGTCCTGCATATTTCTGCCAACTCCGGGCGAAGACACTATTGTCTGGATACCATGTTGCGAAAGCTCTTCTGAAGGTCCAATACCGCTCAGCATGAGTAATTCTGATCGTGATCAGCAACTGCACTGTCTGCGATAGGTTCGACCACTGCTTACTTGGAGTCTCGAAGGACCCAGCAGAGAGAATGACTTCCTTGATGGCGAACGCATAACCAGGCTGGCCACGAGCTCCGGTCCACCGTGGATCAGCAGAATACAAACTTTGACCAACCTCATATTGGACTCCATAAGCTCGAGGCTTGTGCCCTCTGGTATCGAGCAAGATTTTGGTCACGAAAGTGTGCATTTGAACATGAAGGTTTGGGTACTGCTGAGCGGTCTCAACTACGAATCGGCGAGTGCCTTCTCAGGTCAGTCCTGTCTTCCAAGGAATTCAAAGCTGCTTTCAACGCACCACTTCGGGTCGAGTCTGTGGGGTCGACTGCTATTGGTACTTGCCACAGTTCTGCTTCGGCGTCTCGTGTTCTACCAGGTGCATTGAAGTCAGTGGCAAAGATGTGTGCAAGTCCAGTCACGGTGGTCAGGAGGCCCTCGATGAGATTCTGCGAAAGCTGATTAGCTGCGTGGACGACACTTGATCATTACAGTACCTTCTTACCTTCCCCAACGCAGTGGCCGCGGCGACTACCAGCGATGCAAGTTTCAAGTCTTCAGCAACCAGTGTAAGTGCGGTCACGGTGATGTGCAGCCAACCTGAATAACCATGGCCAACAACACTGCTCGGCAGATATTGATTTCGCTCCAGTCTCACGAAGTACTGTCGCATGGTCTGCGCATTCCAGCTAGAGTTACCAGTTATGGTAGCGATATTATCGAAGTCGCTCTCCCATGGATGGACCATAATCATCGCATGGTGCTGCGTGCAGCCTCCCAAGGTACCTGCTCGTGGGTAGAGAACACCAAGAGGGACACATCCTTGGTACGGGTGCAGGCCGGTATAGATCCTGTCGGGACACCTGTATGACATCTTCGAATCTCGTGCTTGTTGTATGGGGTCTTGATAATGCTTGACATAGTAGTCCTGTGTTCCGCGGAACGTGGTTGTCAGATTGAGTTCGATTTGAAGGTTTATTTGGTATGTAAACTCACCCATCTTTGCGTAATGAGCTCGGTTGACTGCAGTTGCAAAGCAGGCACTTTCACATTAAAGTCATTCCCTTGATCATCGCCAGCTTCGATCAGAAGAACAGAATATCCGTAGCGAGCCAGACGAGGAGCAACGACACCACCGCCGGCTCCCGATCCGATCACGATGTAGTCGTAGTATCCTGTTGGATATGCTGCTCGTCCTGCGCCGAACCATTGCGGCTGCTGTCCGTACTGTCGTTCTACGTGCTGGCGCTCATGCTTTTGGTCGCCCTCCTGGTACTCCTGGCGTGCCGTATGGTGTCGGTGGTGCTTGCCTCGAATGTGTTCTGCTGCCCATGCGGTCGCAAATAACAATAAATGGAGAATTGGATAAAGCATTGTGATCACCAGCAATGCAAGCTCGCACAGTCCCCAAGGATCTCCTAAATCAAGCAATCGTCCAAGGAGATATAGCGTGTTTTTGGATGTCTTGCGCGACTCCGCAGAACGAACGACAAGAATACTAGATTATGGGAAACGAATGGACGCTCTACTGCGAGCTCAAGAAGAAAGGCCACACCAAGTCGGTCTGAACGAGTGACTCGACAAGAGATACTACATACCAGCGAGCGTAGTCCCAATGTCGTTTACGTATAACGCTATCATCGGAACGAACGGAGATCGGAGGCTACAGGTTCCCACCAGAATCTTCAGCAGCATTGCACATACCCAGGATGCAGTAGGCTGAAAGACAGTCGAGCCGAAATTATCACTCCTGCTTCTCTGAGTGTGAAAGCCGCTACGAAGATCCGCGAACGAGGTACCAGGGGCGTCGAAGCTGCCATGAACATTGTGAGACGCATGCTTGCTAGACCTGAAAGAGCATCCTGGCCTGTCACTGCTTGGCTAGTGTATGAAAAGTTCGTGATGTACATAGAAGATTGATCGACGCGTAGTCCATGCTGGGATTGCTGTTTCAGGAAGCAGATCCGTAGACGCAACGAGTGTTGTAGACAGCCTTTTTTGTCGATGTCAAAAAATGTGCAGCGACGGCTCACCAGCTCAAAGCCCCGGAGGTTAGAACTACTATAGATGCTCGATACGAGATGCGAAAGCTAAGAGGCGCTCAACTCCCTTCATCACGGCCAAGAGGCCCGAAATTCAGCAGTCACAACAATCAACGCATTCTTAGGGAGCACAGGTATTCATCACACTCGTGTTCCAAAGTGTCGAATCCCAAGGATCGCGTATAAGCTTTCCACACTCCGAAATGTTGTATATCAGTCAGCATGCCAAGGTAACAGGGGAGGAACAATAACAGGTGGCTTTTAAGGGCACTGATTCAGGGCTACTGTTACAGACTTATTCAGTCTGTTACATACTGACTTAGGGTCACTAACAAGGACATATAAAGGTTGACTAGTTAGCTACCTTCTATAGTTTATGCAATTTAGTAGGCAATTCACGAATGTCTCGGTCTATACCATTTATTCATACTAGGTTATAAGCCCGGCGCTTTAAGCTTATCCTGTCCAAGAGAACAGACTAAGAATTGTCATCATTAAGAAGGGCAACTATAGATTAAGTAGAACTACTAGAGTCAACAACCAAGATTGGTCTACCCTATAGTACTAGCCTAAACAAGTACAATTAGAGGATCTAAATAGAAAGATCTAGCTAAACAACAAAATGGCGTATAAGGACAAATCTAACAATAAGATCCTTAAGAAGAGTACCAACTTTCATGCTTAGAAAACCATCCTAGAAGGGGAGCTTATTAAGGAAAAAGTCCTTAGATATGTCTTTTACAATCTAGAATGGTGTAACCTAGAGGTTATGCTAACTAGAGAAGACTATCAAGATACTATAATAGTTGTAAACGACACTCTATAGGTACTAGTCTTAGCTAAAACCAAATACAAGCTAGTACTAAAGGAATTCATAGAGGGAGATTACTAAGCAAAAGGCATCCTGTCAAAAAGGATAGCAGATAACCTAAGACCCAACTTTGGTAATATCTAGAAAACGGCATACGAATACTATTAGACCGTTGCAACAACCTTTAAGCCAATTGTTATAGTTAACGTCTATAATATACTAAAAAGTATTGGTTTAATCAAGCTATAGAATCAAACTATAGAAAGCATCCTAAAGTACTGTAAAGACTTCTAAGCATAGGTCCTCAAACATTAAATAGCTACTAAACAGTTTTGTCTTTAGACTAATGTAAAGGCAGAGGATATCAAGATTCCTAACCTAGTTATTAGAATACTATTTGTTAATAGCCTTTAAGGTTATGAATGGCTTAGAAGCTAGAAGCATAATAATAAGCCTAAGAAGGCTAACCAAACCCTATAGGGAATGATTACATCTCTTAGAAAAGAGAAGCTACTATTAACTACTAATCTACTAAATTAAGGAAGATTAGTATCTGCTCTAGCTAATTATGAGATACTTAACAATAATGACAAGTATCAAATCTGCAAGAAAGCAAAGCATACCAATGCTTAATGCTAGAAGCAGTATCCTAAAAGGAAGAAGGAATATTAGGACAAGGACACTAAGCAAGATAGTAAGAAATCTAAGAAGGGTAAGAAGCCGAAGAAGGATAGGAAGCTAAAAAAGAAGGCTTCTGTAGCTGCTACTAAGGATAATGATAAGGAAGATAGTAATGATAATAAAGGTTAGGAAAGTAGGAGTTACTATTTAAGTACTGCTTTTGTAGCTAACCCCTAAAGTACTACTAGTATTGTAGCCTTAACTAAGACTCTACTTGTTAAGAAGATGCTTCTATAGGATATAGGCACCTTATACATAATGTTTAACAACAAGTCCTAGTTTAGGAATCTTAGGAGGCTCCTAGAGCCTGCAAAATTCTCCTAAGTAGTTGGCTCCTAAAGGCTAATAGTAGTTAGAGATGTCCTAATTTAGCTAGATTATAAGGGAAAGAAGATAGACATGCTCTACAAGAATGCCCTTTATTTACCTAAATCTAATATTAATCTGATTTGTGTAGATGATGTCTACAAGGAACTTGGTCATTACTTCCATAGACCTAGTAAAACTATTAGAAATTTAGATAGTAAGGTTATATGTGAAACAAGAATTAGGAGCAAGGTTCCTATCTTGAAGAATGCATCAATCATTCTACTAGCCCCTATAAAGGCAGGAGGGAAGAAGTCTATTAAGTGCAACCTACTAATAGTACCTATAGTTAGCAAACCAAAGGCTAATACTAACAGAATTCACTAAAGACTTAGACATATTAGTAGTACTATCCTGAATGCAATAAAGAACAATGCTAACTGCATTAGCCTAGAATATCTAGATACTGATTAGCTTAGTTACTATGAAGCCTATAGGCTTTCAAGATCTAAAAGGATTATGTTAAGAAAGCTAAGAAAGGTCCTAGACTATGCACTAGATGAAATTTACCTTAATGTAATAGGCCCTGTTACTCTACTAGACATCCATGGCTACTAGTTTATCCTTCTATTAACTAATGCAAAAGTTAAGATAAGATAGGGTAGATTTGCAAAGCACAAGTTAGAATGCCTAAAGCTTATCAATAATTAGATGAATATGGTATTTTACTAGTATAGCAAGAGACCTAAGCTATTCTTCTCTAATAGGGGAGGAGAATTTGACAACAAAGAGCTAACAAGGTTAGCTAAGATCTAAGGATATAAATAGGATTTCTCTATACTATACATCCCTAAACAAAATAGTATTGCAGAATCATTAAACAAGGTTATCCTAACTAAAGCACGGTCAATGATGATAGACTTAGGAATGCCTAAAGACCTCTAGACCTATGCTATAATCCATTTAGTATGGCTAACAATTAGGTTAGCCAACTTGGAGACAAAGCAGATTCCTCTTATCTATCTAGAAAGGGAGATGAATTAGGGTACATTAGAGATTGATCTGTCAAAAGTTAGAAGATTTAGCTACAAAGCTTACAAGCATATTAACCAAGTTATTAAGTTAAGAAAGTTTGTACTAAGGGTACACATCTACTAGAACATTGGGTTTTAAAACAATTCATTAACTAACTACCTTCTATAGAGGGCAGTATAGGATGCAAGAACAAACAAGTTCAAGCATAATATTAGGTTTACACTACATGTCTCATTCTATGAAGACTAGACCTATAGCTAAGAAATTGAAAAGACTAAAAGAGATCTAATGAATTCAATCCTATAACAGAGCAGTAGCTAACCAATGTTTGAGATTGTCTTAGATGATCTAGATAAGATTAGGGACACAAGAAATCCCTAGCTATTTACTAAAGACTAGAACATAAACATGACTAGTATAGGGGGGCCATTAAGTAATCAAAATGCAAGCTTAGCACTATAGCCTCTAACACAAGAGGATCAAGCTATAGACAGCCCCTAATAGCCTCAAGGGGAGCAAATGTAGCCTAGCTAGTAGCATACTCTATCTACAAGTCTATAAGAGGAAGACTCCTAGCTAGCTTAAAGGGAGCAGATATTAGCAAATGAAAGTCTAGATGAAAATTAGACATTAGTATATAACAATGAGCCGCCTAGAAGTAGGCTAACCTAGGCAACAGATAGTAGTTAAGTAGTAGAGCAGCATAATCTAATGCCTCCCTTTAATCCACAACTAGTAATTAGTAAAGAAAAAAGTAGCTATTCTCTAACAGTTTCAAGCACAGAAACTGCAACAACTGAATCTAGCCCCACATCTATAACAACATTATCAAGAAGGAGAAAAGTCAAAAAACATGACTATAAATCCCTACATATAGGTCGCCTTTTAGCTAGCATAATGGCTGTAGCACTTTAGGAAAACCTCTTAAAAGTAGCTATAAAGCATATAGTAAAGAAAAAGAAGGCAAAGAAGCCTAGTAATAGTGAGCTAGTTACCCTAAACTAAGCATTAAACAGCAAAGATGCTTAGCTATAGAGGCAAGCTGTTATTAATGAGTTGAAATCACTTATAAAATAATAAGCCCTTATCTAGATCAAAGCTAATCAACTCCCTAAGGGGAGAAAGCTAATGAAAGGAAGATAGGTCTAGAAGATTAAACGTCTCCCTAATAGCACAATTGAAAAGTATAAGGCTAGGTACACAGCTAAAGGATTTACCTAAAGAAAGGGTATTAATTACGAGCACACTTTTGCTCTAATACTAAGGGCTACGACTAGCAGGTTCTGCCTAGGACTAGCAGTAGCCTTAGGGTTGAAAAGATGCTAAGTGGATGTCTAGACTGTATTCCTTAAACCCAAAATAGACAAGCCAAACTTCATGTTAGTACTAGAAGGTTTATACCTTGTTAGAAAAAATCTAGAGGAATTCCTATACGTTAAAGTCAAGAAAGGACTTTATAGGATGAAACAAGCAGCATCCCTATAGCACTATAATGCAGTAGATACTTTAAGAAGCCTTAGACTTAAGGCAACAAAGAGTGACAGCTATCTCTTTATTAGAAAAGGAATCATGGTTATCCTTTATGTTAATGATTTCTAAATCTTTAGAAGAAACTAGAAGGACATTAACAAGCTTATTAATAGTCTAAGAAAGAAGTACACTATCAAGATTGTTAAGACTAACCTATTCCTTAGTCTTGACATTTAAGAAGACTAGAACTTCCTAAAGGTGTCTTAGAAGCATTATGCTCTTGAGAAACTAAAGAAGTATAGACTTAACAAGTGCAAGTCTATCAAGTATCTACTTAATAAGCTACTATGTATATTTAATAGAGAATGCATAGTAGTAGACTATGAACTCTTTAATGAATTCATTAGAGGGCTCTAATGGCTTTTAAATTAGACAAGGCTAGACATTACTATGTCTATAAACCACCTTGCTAGGTTCCTTTCAAATCCTAGACCTAAACATGTTGATATAGCTAAGCATATCTAGAAGTACATTGCTAGAACACCTAAAAAGTGCCTAGCATTTAAGAAGGGTAGTGCTACTAAGTTAGGATTAGAGATGTGTCTTGAAGCTTTTATACAGATCTACTCTAATGCTAATTTTGCTACTAACCTAGGCATAGCTAGATCAGTTTTAGGATTCCTAGTGCTTATGTCTAGAGTACTAGTTATCTAGAGATTACAGCTTTAAAAGGAGGTTGTCTAGTTAAGTACTAAGGCTGAATATGTTTCTCTAAATGAAGTAGTAAGGGAGCTTAGATAGCTTAGGAATCTTTTAGATGAAATTAAGAGATTTACTAGTCTCTCGATAAAGTATATAACAATTAATGTTAACAACTAGTTAGCAATCCACCTTATAGAAAACCATACAAATTTAGGAAGAAGCAGGCATACTAATCTAAGAAATCACTACTATAGGGAATAGTTCGACAAGGGTAACATTAGGGTTAAATATGTTGACACCTACCATCAAATGGCTAACTGCCTAACAAAGCTAAGGTCAAACAACCAAATCCTGTGAAGCAGGATTCTCCAAGCTATTCTTTTAGAATTTCATTTGTTCTAGAACTAGAAGACAAACTTAATATATTTATTTGCATTTCATTGAAATCAATCTCAAAACCAAGTTTAGAACTTTTTAGCCTAGGTACTATTTAGCAACCTAGGCTCTAAACTGAAATGCTAGGAAATAAACCAAGCCTAGTATAGTTTTTAGATCTTCCCCGGTACAACTAAACTAACTAGCTACAATTAAGGATAGCGGTACCTACTACCTCTAAAAGCAGAACCATTAGCAAACCTCCGGTAAAAATCGGCCTCAATACGCCTAATGGCATAATGTACAGCCTCTATCACTTCACTATCACTATCCCTTAATGAATAGTTAAAGTTGATAACAATCTGCCTACGCTATAAACTATCTCTACTAACAAAGATCTCCCGAGCTCGATTGATAACAACTACATTCGGTCCTAGTATACTACTTGAGCCTTAAGACCTAACCGAATTAGCCCTTAAGCGAGCTAACTAAGAACGAGGAGTTAACTAGTATCTAGAAGTGCTATAACGGCTGTACTAAAGTCCCTATCCATCATTAATGTAGGCATTGTAAAAGAAAGTGTTACTAGCTACGTTTGTACGCTAGATCTTGTTGCATCTAATAAACACCTTGCCCTATGTGTTGTTTGCATAGTACTAGTAAGGGGGAGTCTGCTATACAACACTAGCACTTACTTTAGCCAAGATGCTAGGCAAGTAGTTAACATAGCCACTTATGTTAATAGAACCCTAGCTATTGAATCTAGGATGCTAGACTAAAGGAATTGGATTGCTAGTAGTATTGTTAAAGAAACCTATCTACTAGGAAGATGGCTTTACAGGCTAACTAATGCTATTACTACGGTTCTAGGCCTTAAGCATCTATTAATACTAGTTGAGGTTGACCTTGCTTAAATGAAGTCTAGAGGCAAAAGTAGCATTAACTATAGCCTAGAGCTAACTATTGGTTATGTTTGTAGTAGCTATAATGAATCCTATCAAGGTTAGCAAGAATCCCTACAATAGCTAACATCTAGCTTACCTTTGTAGGAATTTTTGAAGAGTTGGAAAAGATGTGACCTAGTCTAGATAACAAGCAAATTGCTTAATATTGCTAGAGTTAGTATAGAAAGAAGAAAGTTAAGTTTAGCCTTAAAGGTTGAAAGACTTATAAGCACTAAGATTAAGGATATAAAGTGTCTGTACTTAAGCTGTTTAGCAAACATATAACTACTTAAAGAAGTAAAGGAAAGCATAGGAACAATCTAACCTAGTTAGGCAAGCTAACAGGCTATAAGAGCCTAAAGGAAGTGAAAAAATGACTGATCTAAGGACAATAAGGACACTAATCTAAGGTTAGGAACCAACTAGAGTTAAGCTAAAGGAGCTTATAACCTTTATTAAGGCATAGGCTATAGTATGCATAGCATGTGAAGTAAAGCAAACTTACAAGTAATTATTGACTAACTGACTGAAGGGGAGTGTTGTATATTAGTTAGCATGCCAAGGTAACAGGGGAGGAACAATAACAGGTAGCTTTTAAGGGTACTGATTTAGGGCTACTGTTACAGACTTATTTAGTCTGTTATATACTGACTTAGGGTCACTAACAAGGACATATAAAGGTTGACCAGTTAGCCACCTTCTATAGTTTATGCAATTTAGTAGGCAATTCACGAATGTCTCGGTCTGTACCATTTATTCACACCACGAAAAGCTAGGATTATGCCGCAGAAGCAATGTGCCGGACAAGGATAAAATGTACCGCACGATGGATCCCTCTCGAACTGCGATCTGCACTAACTACCGTACTCCTGCGAACCAAATTTTCTGATTGGCCGGACTTCTTGTTGTAAATGTACTGCTGTGTGGTGGCCCACGCGGCGGGTTGGATCTTTTTGGGCATTCGTTAATGCGGTGCTTGTACACCACCACCGTCTGGCTAGACACCGGTGCCAACTCCGCTGTATACTCGGCAAGTGGCAGATCGTTGTCTGGCCTCGTTTCATCGATATGTGCGAAGCTAAGATGGGGGAGAACATTTTCATGGTCTCGATACATAGATGTGTCCATTGAGTAAAAAGTACCTACAGTTTATTCTTCATTTCAGACCCGGCGGCAGATCTATGCGCTAACATAGCAAAAAAATTATTTCATGGAAACTTTTGGATCTGTACCGATAGCGAACAGCACGGTCTGGAGAATCAACTCAAAATATTCGTATGTGGTTGCGTCTGTGTTCGAGGTGTCGTCGCAAGCATGATGCATGAGTAAGAACCAAGGTCTTCATCAATAGAGCCGTGCTCAGAGGACAACATCGGCTCGTGCGCGGCGGCTGCATCGGTATCTTGCGGAATTGGTTCTTCTTATGCCACGCTCTTGGTATCGTCGTTCCTGCAATTTGTAAGCCGGGAAAGGGAGCTGACGAAAAGGTGAGGCTCACTTTGATCGAACCGCGAGTGGAATGAAATGCTAGATACACACAAATATCAATCAGCCCGCATGTTGATGACCTCGCTCTTCATGGTCTTCAATCCTACCTCCGTATCGACACTCTTTCCATAGTCACTTGTTGCGAGTGTGCCTAAGTCTCCATTATCAGTTTCGTTCCACGTGCGGTCACGGTGGACCCGGCGGTCCAGCGAGGCCATCCAGGGCGACGTACGTCCTGAAAGTCCGGATTGTGCAGTTGTGTCTCCGGCGCTTGTGCTGCCCATGATCTTGGGTGAGAAGCGTCGCTGCGAGAACGGATTAGGAATTTTTTGGCCGCCCGAGTGGGGACGAATTGTACTTACGAAAAGGTTCCTCATTGCCGGCATGCAAGCGCAGAAGACAGCGGCTTGGATTTCCAGCTTCGACTGAATGCGCCATCAACGATCAGATACTTCTACTAGTTGACGCCAAACTTACCCAGTAGCCAAGTGGTACGTAGTCCCAAGTGAAGTTCTTGGCCTTGCCGTAAGATACGAGAATGTGTAGTCGTAGAACACTGATAACGGTCACGAAAAACCCAACTCCGAACATCAGCATGACCATGAATTTCTTCCTGTTGTCGAGTTTCATGCTGTATAGCAGCGGCAACGGCATTCCGATGACGACTAGATCGATGAGGATATTGCATATAGCTCTGGTGAAGAATGGCGCACATATCAGATCCTATCGCGTTTCTCAGACACTCGTGCGTAACAACTTACGATGACCAACCCAAGCCATTGAAGCTCACACACGATCCTGTGTGTTCGCCATCCCATTGTGTCCTGTGAATTGTCAGTGTCTGGTAGCACTTCTGAGAGGGACGTTACTCACCAGGTCAGTGAGATGGGTTTACATTGGAATGCAGATCCCAGGATGAACGCCAGCATGTAGCAAACATTGACTCCAATCATGATGTAAACCAGCCGGCGGAAGGCGGGAACAGAGAAGAATCGTAGGTAGGTCAAGAGCAGGGCAATCTTCACGGTTCCCAGTGAAGCGACGTAGAGAAGTTCGTCGACGTATAGAAGCTGTGTGGCCGAAGTCAATATCTTCCAACGAGTACGGCCCGCCACGCGCCACGCCTAACTCACCTTGAGAGTGCGCGTGATTTCATGGTAAGTAAGAGTCCAAATATCTCGGCCACTAGAAGCACCACGTCAGCTAGTGGATCTTCGGCATAGTGATATGGTCATCGTACAGTCCAGGACTTGAGACTGAAAGGTCATGTCAGCGAAGCTACGCGATCGATACAGATGTCCAGGCGACTTACTGGGCACTGAGATTGAGCACAGTGGTATCAGGAACATCATGCCAATGGTCATGACGAAGTCATCCCACCATAGCTCGGAAAAGAAGGCCAAGCCTTGAGCAGGCATGTGGATCTTGGAGACGATTCGGACCAAGTATGCCGCGATGGCCACGGCCATTCCTCCAATTCCACTGTAGGCAATGACATGCGTTCGATCTCGCACAGGCTTTCCGCACATGGTCTCGGTGATGTTCTTCATGGCTATTGCAGTGGTCAGCTGGCGCAGGAAGCTTTCGTGGATGGCTCCCAACACACATAGCGTTTCCTTGACGGTACAGCTCCCGAGAGCGCATATGGCGACTTGTTCGGCAATGGTTGCATTGTTGCAGCTACAGTCCAGATCTGTAAATGAACAAGGCGATGCCAAGACAGCCGTTTCGAGGCAGGCCAGCTAGGGAGCAGGTTAGATTTGGATTCTGGCAGGTGGGACGGGGAAGGGGGAAGGAGGAAGGGGGAAGACGAGGCAGGCGTACACCGCATTTGGGGATGGTTGGCAAAAGTTTTGCTGCAGCTGCCTGTCGCGCCTTCGCATCATCGCCGGCGGGAGCGGGATTGTGCTGGGCGAGTGCTGCGGCACGGGCAACGAGCGTCGAGATGAGAAAGCAGAAGGAGCGCATGCGCATGGCAATGAGGTGTGAGGTGATGTGCCTGGCAGAGAAGGGCAAAAAGCAAAAAGGTGGAGTGAAGAAGATGCTGCAATAATACCTATGTAATGAACGAGATCGTGCGTTGGTTTGCAGGCATCTTTGACACATGCACGTCGCACATGAGTACAAGCACGTGATCGGTGCCGTGGCAAAGGATGTTTATCAGAGCCTTGCGAGCTCTCCTTTTGGCAGGCTGAGGGCCTGAGGCGCGCTCAGTGTTGGCATCGAGGCCGATTCCATCCGGCATCGCCTTTTCCCCTGCGCATAGATAACACTTAATGCCGTCTCTCGACTCGACTCCAGACTCCAGAGCAGCTTGATTCCTCACAAGCATCATCGCCTGTCCAATGCCTCCATCGCCTCTTGCCAGTCGTCTGGACTCTGGACTCTGCAGTGCGCAAGCTGTGTCAAGCTTGGCAATGACCAGCGCGCGCCTTCCCCAAGTGAGACTGCGCCGAGTGCTTGCCTGTACAGGTTCGAATTTGAGAGCTTGATGCCTGCCAACTCTCAAATTCCAACCCCTTGGGCAGGTGCCTGGTGCCTGGTACCTGAACGCTGAACGCTGAACGCTGAACGCAATCCGCGAAATTCCTTCACTGTCGGCCTTGCTGCCAGCTGCGAACCTGGCCTGGCCAGGCCAGGGTGAAAAGTCAATTGCTTGCTTGCGTGACGCGTCGCGACTTTGGCAAGTACGAGGAGGAAAGAGGAAAGGGGGAGGGGGAAAGCGGGAAGCGGCGGGCGAGGAAAGGCAGGAGGAAAAGTCACGACGAGGTCGATTTAGCCTTCGCCCATCCCTTGCTAGCGCGCCCTCCAGCTTATTCTCACCCTCTCACCTTCTAAGTTCTCACCCCCTCATAGAAGACTCAGAAGACTTCTACCATCACTTCGCTTCGCTCCTGCTTCGCTCCTTCTCCAGCATCCGAGTACCGAGTACAGTACCCTTCGCCTTCCAGTCTTGACGGTCGGCCTGCGCGCCCTTCCTCGCCCCGCCGACTCGCGACGCTAGAGTCACCGCTCACCATCACCCTTGTTCATCGCCCATAGCCAGTGCGACCCAACATGATTTATACCCAACTTCTCCAACGCCCCACACATTGGCTCTGGAAGAAATACCGATACACACCATCTGGATTCTGGAAAAGATGGCGGCCGTCGGGAATCTTGATGCAAAGCATCGCGCTTATGCGCAAACGCCATCAAATCTCCTACATATTTGCCATCACACCCCTTCTTTTCAGGGATTCTGCTGAAACATGACCAGGACTTGCCGCTGCCATGGAGGCTCTGCAGGCTATATTCCAATTTTTCTCATCGATTTCCATTCAATCTGCAGCGCCTTCGTACTCTAGCACGAGATCCCACCCCAGTATCGAAGTGCCTGCCCTTTGGTGCCTCGGTGGTGGTGCTTACATCGAGACATCGAAGTGAAGGGAAGGCAGCACCTCGGTGTATGATACTCGAAGGCAGTCAGCCCTAGTCATCCTGACACATATACTTGTAGTCATGCCGGTGCAGATCAATTGGTAGCATCGTGACCGTTTCGTTGAAGCTGAGAGCACAGCAGCACTCGTCTTGCTCTTTATTCTACGCGCATTCCGCGCCAAGTCCGTACTGAGAGCCACACTCGTGTGCTATAAGACATTTCTTCCATCATGTACGCCTTTGGGCGCGCGTCACTCGTTTTGCTGCTGGCCGGAAGCATCAAGGTTGCCGCTTTCGGCTATCTGGCTGACGGTGGCGCTTCTGGGCACAAGCATATGTTCCATCACCAACTACAGCATCATGCAAAGCGAGCAGCAGAGAACAACGAGAAGCCTGATCTGGAACAGCTACTCCAACGAACCGAGGGAGACCAAGAGATTGCGAGAGAGTACAAGCGGCAGCTACCCGATCTCTTAGCCGGCCTACTTGGGCCTCTGTCAGGTAAATACCGATCGGCGGACCGGCTACAGTGCATCGAAAAGCATCAAAGTCTTCGAAGGCTGACTGCAAGCAGGTGGAGGCGCCGACCCGGGACTCGTCTCTAGCATTGCCTCGCTGACCAGTGGCGGAGGTGGTGCCGGGACTTATATAGACGTCACGCGTGAGCACCAGTTCGTCCCACCAGGCATTGGGCCCGATGGCTTGCCTGATCAGCGAGGGCCATGTCCTGGGCTGAATTCACTCGCGAATCACCACTTCATCAGCCATACAGGTATCGTCAGCTTTGGTGAAGTCATCGCCATGACGAATAAAGTCTTTGGCATGGGCACTGACGTTGCTTTGCTGATTGCTGTCATGGGCACCTACTTCGCAGGAAACCCGGTGCAGCAGATGTTTTCCATCGGTGGACCCGATTCGAGAATTCAGCCACCCCTTGGACAATCTGGTCATGGCGGACTGCTGGGCCAACCTCAAGGCATCGACTACAGTCACAACTTGATTGAGGCAGACTCTTCTGCAACAAGACACGATTTGTATGAGACTGGAGATGCCTGGACCGTTGATATTGAGCTCTTCAAGCAGATGTACTACTCTGTGCCAGAAGGTCAACTGATCACCGCCCATGATATGGCACGATACAAGGCCCTACGATTCAAGCAGAGCATTGCGACCAACAAATTTTTCTACCATGGTCCGTACACGGGCGCCATTGCAAGCAATGCAGGATACTTGTTTGCAGCCCGTCTATTTGCGAATCATTCGGGAGCGACGGCAGAAGGAGAGCTGACCCACGACATCCTGAAGTCCATCTTCGGCGTTGTGGATTACCCTCATCCTTTCACTTACAACTTCGGATGGGAAAGGATTCCGTACAATTGGTATCGCAGAGCCGGAGACTACAGCTTAATAGAGCTCAATCTCGATCTTGTCCAATTCCTGCTATGGTATCCCGAGACTCACAGCATCGGTGGAAACACAGGCGAGGTGAACTCTTTCGCTGGCATCGACTTCAGCGATCCTGTTTCGGGCATACTCAATCTTCCAAACTTCCTGCTGGGAAACAATTTGATCTGCTTCGCTTTGGAAGTTGTTAAGCTCGTCTCGCCCACCTACTCGAACAACATCTATGCGACTCTGTTTGGCACACTGGGCAACATCGGCTCGGGGCTTGGGTGCCCGGTCATACCAGATCTTACTCATGGTGGTGTACCGATCGGTCAGTACATGCAGCAGACATACCCGGGTGCGAAGCAAGCTTGGCTATAAGGTGGAATATGGAATGGCGCCAGCATCTCTCTATTCACTTAGCGTAAATTACGAAGCGTTTGATGAAGTTTTCGAGGCCAGTCGTAATGGAGCATGAAGAGTGTCATGAATGGCACGGAATACCGAAAGACAGATACCGGCAGTTCATGTCATATCTGCAACTAATCAATGGAACCTATATTTTTCCCGCTCGCTCTGCTTCACGTTCTACACCTTCCTTTCCCTCTCGATTGACAATCCAACGCCAGCTTTCAACCCGTACGTTCGCATAGAACTAAAGTTGCCCGAACTCTCGCAGTCGGCCCAAACTTCAGCATACAAATGAGCATCTTCAAGGCAAATTGCCGAGACTCTGCCATCGCTCACTTCCATCTGATCATTGGATGCACCAGGCCAGGCGGTATGGTCAGCCTTCAAGAATCATGTGTTCGGCCGATGTTTTTGGTTATAGTCGCGCATGATCATGAACTACATAAGAGGCATCTTGGCATGTGAGATGTCGTCACAGTGTTTGGTAGAACCAAGATTCGCGTCGATCGACGACCTTTCCTTCGCATCTCATCACAACATGAAGTTCGTGTATAACAACTGTACACGGAAGCAGAAATGTCTGGACTAGCGAAGAAGCTGTTCATCTTCGCGGCGGTCGACGGCCTCTTCCTCCAGCCTACTGGACAGCGTCTGGCAACCACAGACCAGAGTGTCGGGGTCAAGATCGAATATGGCACGAACAAAACCACCGCTGCCAATGAGAAGGCAGACCACGAAGGCAGTGGTCTAGAGAGTCATGGCATTGTCGGTGAATACTAACGCCAGCAAAGTCAAGCTTGGTGCCGTGACTGACCATAGGTAGGTCTACTCAATCTCGTCACTTCTTCTTACCTCATAGCGATCGTTCGACGCAAGGAAGTCGCGTCCATACGTGACTGCCCAGTCTTCCTGATTCGAGATGTGGCCTTGATTCCGCTGTCGTCAAGAGCAGAGGCGCAGAACGCGATCTCAAAGGCTCAGGCGGTGCAGAAAGGCGAAAATGTCCAGGTAGTCACGGCGCAGCCACCTACAGATTTTGAAGATGCTGGGGAGGAGACGGAGACCGGATCGATAAATGAAGAGCCTGAAGATACACAGCTACCACAAAAGAAGAAGCCAGAAGAGGAGGCCAGAGCGCTCGAGCGTCCACAAGAAGGCAAGAACACGACAATTGTTAAGGATGTCGTCCAAAGCAAGGGGAAATATGGCCGATTCGTCAGCAGATGGTTCAGCCAGAATGGAAGCCAGGCCAATGCGAGGCGGGAGCAAGGTCTAAGCGATGCAGAAGCTCGCGAGCATTCGACACACGAGAAGCAGGTGCAGCAGGAAGACTATGCTTCTCCAGATACTGTACCCCAGGACGATGGCGTGCAGCGCCAGCCGGACTTCCAGAAAGGCACATCGAGTACCATCGAGCACTTGATCCCAAGGATTCTCAAAACCGCGAGGCTTTATTTCAGCTCGTCTGGCTTTTATTTCTCTTACGACCACGATTTGTCTGCCGCTCTATCGCGACAAACCCGGAATGCCGAGGCTACACCCATGTGGCAGCGCTTTGATCCTCTTTTCTTTTGGAACAGGCACTTGATGGAGCCATTCGCAAATGTAGGACAAGATGCGTTGGTCTTACCGCTCATGCAGGGTTTCGTCGGCCAACGCGCTTTCACCATCTCCCAAACGGATGATCAGGAGGGGGACGTGGTCACAGGAGCCGACTGCACAGAGCTTACGGATCTTGGGAAGCCTCTTCGTGAAGCCGCCAAGCATGATCTTCTTCTTACACTGATTAGCAGAAGATCTGTGAAGCGGGCAGGACTCCGATATCTACGCCGCGGTATTGATGACGAAGGTAATGTGGCGAACAGTGTCGAGACAGAGCAGATTCTCTCTGATCAATCCTGGGACCTGCCGGGTAAGATCTTCTCCCTCGTGCAAACACGAGGAAGTATGCCACTCTTCTTCTCTCAAAGCCCGTACAGCTTCAAGCCAACGCCAGTATTTTTTGGGTCCGAAGCTACGAATCAAGCTGCGATGAAACGACATTTCGCACAGATGAATGGCCGTTATGGCGAAGTATACGCTGCGTCACTTGTGGACAAGCACGGTACTGAGGTTTCAATTGGTGAGAAGTATGAGAAGGGCGTGAAGCAGCTGAACGAAGCTGGAGGTATAAATGGCAAACCGGTCGCCTTCGAGTGGTTTGACTTCCACGGAGCATGCAAAGGAATGCGATTCGAGAACGTCTCAATCCTCTTGGAAACTCTGAGTGGCTTCCTTGCGTCTTCAGGGTGGACAGTCAAGCAGAATGGCGATAACGTATCAATGCAGAATGGCGTCTTGAGGACCAACTGCATGGATTGTCTTGACAGGACCAACGTGGTGCAGTCTGCTGTCGCAGGAGCAGCCCTTGAGCATCAGCTTGCTGAACTCGGCCTGAATATCAATCTAAAGTCTGATCCGAAGACGCAATGGTTCAACACGATATGGGCGGACAACGGTGACGCAATTAGCAAGCAATATGCTGGCACCAGCGCGCTCAAGGGAGACTTCACCCGGACAAGGAAGAGAAATTGGACTGGCGCATTGACAGACTTCAGCCTCACCCTGAATCGTTACTACAACAACATCTTTGGCGATGTGAGCGAACATCTGGGTCAAAACATTCCGCTGATCGAATCTTGCTAACTTTCATATCAGTACTTCTTGCAAACCAATATCGACTACTTTCTAGGCTCTAACCCGCAGATATTCGACGACTTTGAGACTGACATGACCTCGCAAGACTATGCTTTAGACATGACCAGCATGCGACAAAACGCTATTGAAATGTGCGTCAAGGTCGTTGTGGAAGAGCCAGGAGAAAACCCCATCGGAGCCTGGACTTTGGCTTGTCCGGCACAAGGAAACACCTTGAGAACTCTTCCATTCGAAGAGTGCGTACTATTACTGACAGAAGTCGCGCTTTACCATTGCCGTATCGACTGGAACACGGATAAAGTGGGAAGTTTCGAGAGGGTAGATCTTCTCGATATTCAAGAGATCTGGCAGGGCGCATATGTCACGTCTGCGCTCGGCTCCTCGCATCTCTCGGAGACGAAGAATGTTGGGTTTGTCGTGAGATATGCTGATCGGGGACCGCAAATGCGCAGGACAAACACTCGAAGCATGAGTATAGCTACAGGCCCCGCAACGCAGGAAAATGATACCAAGGACCAGACGAAGCACGAAGACTCAGAAGCCAATTCATCAAGAATACTAGCTTTCAAAGCTCTGCCTCCAAGGCCCTCGCCCACAAAAAGCGGTAAAGACACTCTAGCCGACCTCAGCGAGCTAGAGGCAATCAGAAAAGTCACAGCAGATTTGCAGCAAACAATAGCAAATGCCTTCGAGCGAGACTCAGATGGCAAAGATAGAGCACCGAGAGTGCAGGAGCACGATGTGATCTCAGCAGCTGACGCCAAAAAGAGCACTGGCTACGTCGAAAGCATAGGATACAGCCTGAAGAAGTTGGTATGGTCGTAAAAAGCGCGAGACCTCAGAGCTCCTTCCGCATGAAGTCTGTCCTAGTTGTCCCTGAACCAGGGCTGCTATGCTTCCAATGGCCGGGTCTCGTAGAACGCAAGCCTGAGAGCTGAGACTTTTACATCGCAGCGTCACACAACATATTCGACAGCAACCAGGACACAGCATCATCACACGGAGTACACGCTGTCTTGGCCTTCGACGTGCGCGCTCTACGCTCGATGCTCGAGACCGGACTACTGTCTGCAACGTGCCGGCCGCTGCTCGATCTCTAGGGCGGGGCCGTTCACGCGCTCGACGGGTTCACCGAACGCTGGCCAGGTGGTGTAACAGGACTCATTGATAGCAGTGAATGACTTCGACGATGGCCACATTCAAAGGCGTCTGCCTAGTGCCAAGCGATTTGCCCAAGCAATTCGACGCCTACCCATTCATCGCAATGCAAAAATTTACCGGCAAGCTCAAAGGCCAAATTCTCGTGGTTCTTGGCGCAAGCACTGGCATCGGCAAAGCTATTGCACTCGCCTTCGCTGCAGCAGCAGGTGCCAGCCTAGCACTTGTAGCACGTCGCAAGACTTTACTCGGTGAGCTCGTCACGGAGATCGAACACCGGTACCAGGCACCAGCAACAGCCATACAAGCAGACATTCTGAACGTAGACACTCCACAAAATATCATCTCGGAGACAGAATCCCATCGCGGAGGCCCATTCGATATTCTGGTCAACAATGCAGCTCACCGCTTTTCTGAACTCCCAAAGGAAGCAATGATGGAGAACGACGTTATGGAAATGTTTGAGCGGTACCAAGGTGTTGAGTGGCAGAAGCCTGAACTCGCGGCTAACACCATTAACACGCCGTGTTCGGAGCAGAGGAGTAAGATTTTGAACGGGAGCCATATGGATTCAGAACCGGATTGGGAGAAAGTGCTTGAGGCGGCGGAGAGCGGGAGGGTGGAGAGGGAGAGGTTGTATTGGTTGGAGGTTGATGAGGTCTAGTACGAGTGGCATTCGAGCGCGTTGAAAGAACCCGAAATCCAACCTGAAGACCTCAGACCTAGATGTCCTCGTCGCGGAGTTAAATGCATAGAATCGCCCAGAGCGTGAACTCCTGCCTTGGCGCACGTCGACCCAAGTCCACCATTTGAGGTACGCCAAAAGACTCAAGAACCGACGTGAAAACCTCAGAAGCATGGTGCATGCGGAGTGATCCTCCAAAACCTGAAGGGATCGTTCAAAATGTGAGCCCTGCAAGAGTTCACATCGCCTCAACTCCACCATTTCAAGCACGGTAAAACACCCGAGAACCAACCCCGAGACCTCAGAACACATGCGAAGAAAGGAGCGTGGAGATGATATTAACATATTTGACAAGGGTGTTAGAGAGGCAGTTTCTAAATGCGACTACTAGAAGATGCTATCGAAAGCTACTCGTCTTCCTTTACGAGCTAAGATAAGTTCCGCTATTATATAAATACCTTCGGTAGTATTTAAAAGAAAGCTATATTCCTGTTTCTTTAATATCCTACGTCTAAGCTATTAAATAGACTTAGTAGGCTAGGAAAATACTAGAAGTAGAGTAGGGAATTATATATAGGTAAGTCGCTCTCAACTACCACCTTTTTTCTTGGAATCAGCATATAAAATTTGAAATCTCATTCCAAAGGACCAAGATTTTCGCTACGGATGATATTGGACTTTTGGTTTATCACTGCTGGGATTTTCGAAGCACGAATGAAATGGGTTTAGAGAAGAAGCATAGAGAGAGGTTGGGGGGTGAATTTTGTCAAATTTTCGTTGAGGTATAATAAATATAGTTGTCAGCTGTTGTTTCAACTGGCAGTGGTATGATAAGATGACAGACCACTGTTTCTGTCTCAAGTGAACAAAAGTGAGGGGTCAAGCCGAGCCACTGGATGGGTAGTAGTCAGTCAATATGCACTCAAGAATAATAATGCTCTGGGTCGCATGCAGAGAATGGAAGGGTGCAGAGGAAGCAATTGATTTGGTTGAAGGCTGGAGAGGTGCAATTCTTTGGGAGTAGTAGCACTGCCGGAGAGGGATTTTGAGTGAGAGAGAAATTCATGATCTGGTATGTCGCCACGACGACATGGCATTTCCCCTTCTAATAGTACATACAGGCACGGGCTCATCCTCGAGGATGAAAATCTCTCAGGTATGCCCCATGCTTACCACTCAAGCTGCAGTCGTTTCAAATGCCTAAATCCTCTTGAAGCACGCCACAGCAGCAGCCTTAACTTCCACCTCCAACATCACATTTGCCTTGGCCAGACTGGTTCGAAGCTCCTCACGAAGCTGATCCTCCTCGGGATCCTCATGATCTTCGCTCGCACACATGAGGTTGAATTTCATGACCATGTCAGCGAGGAAGTTGACGGCCTCACCTCTCAGGAGATCGAGATGGCCCTGAAGCAGATTTTTGATCTGTCTCTTCAACTTGTCGTGTGCTTTGAGCCAGACGCTAGATCCGACAGTCGTGACCTTCTCCTCAAATCTCCTCGCACGCTCCACTGGTGTCGCACGAAGTGTGCCTTTGGCATTTAATTTCATGAGCTTGACCTCAGCGTACACTGGCTGCATAGCAAGTCCAATTGGATTGTCGGGAGAGTCAGAGCTGACTGCTGATTGCATGCTGCCCATTCCTCGGCGCAGTTGGCGAAACACTTCTTCCACGAACGGCTCAATGTTCTCTTTTTCGGCGAGGACGTAGTCGAGAAATGGCTTGAGCGCCATGACCGTGACCTGAGGATCGTTCCGGATGCTGTAAGCCATGTCGCTAACCAACTTTCCCAGACAGCTAACAACATTCTTTTGAAACCCCGGGAGGTCTCGGATGCATGCGTCGAAGCGAGAGCGCAACTCTGCAGCGCTCAGCACAATAAGCTCTTCGTTCCATGAGACTCGCTCAGCAGGCTTGCCTCTTCCGCCTTTGATGTTGCGAACGCCGTCCTGCTTCAAGAATTGGAAGTACTGGTGAACACTGTACTTCTTCGCCCAATCCTTGCAAAGCGCAACAGCGTCATCGGCCCAATGACCCTCCTTTTCTACCATGGCGGCGAGGATAGACTTCTCCAGCTGTTGGTGGAACTTGGTGAAAAGCTCTTTAGCTTGAGTTTTGGCTGTTTCTTGGGGAGCTGCAACAACTGCCTCGATCTCGGCCTTGCGTGCCATGTGTGTCTTGGAGCAGTACAGGTTGAAGCACTTGAGCAACGTGGGCAATTGGATATCGACCATATGGCGGGCGTCGTTGAGCTTGCTTTCGGCGGGAGCCAAGAACAGATGACTGCGCAATGCTGGGATATTTGTGCCTTCCACTGACAAGGTTGGTGCAACAGACATTCGATATCCCGCCTGATGCTTGCGGTAAGCTTCATTCCCGACACAGAAGACCTGGAGCGGTATAACGTCTCCAGTTAGCTGAAAATACAGGTCTTGCATTTTGGCACTTGTTGTTCGGCTGCGGATACCAATCCGGAGCTCGTTGTACGCGCGATCCAGCTTCGAAATCTGTGATCCGACCTTGTCCCTCACTTCATAGAACTGGTACTTGCTGGTGCCTTTGGCAGATTGAATTTTCTTGGAGACAGCGGTGAGCTCTGCTTCGAGCACTTGAAGCTCTGCAGATAGCTTCTCCATTTGCTTCATTTCCTTGACAGAACCATAAACTTCGGTGGCAGGATCAATAGTGTCAGCGTGTGTCAGGACCAGTATGGTCCTACCAGCTCCCCGACTGCCATAGCCTTCAGCCATCAGCGACCTGATGGTCTTGTCGTCTGTAGAACGGCCGATGGGCGCAACAATCATATAGTGGGTGCATGACTGAAGCTCACGGTAGGCATTGGCTGCACGAGTCCTGTTGGCATCCGATAGGCCGGGAAGGTCGACCATAGTAATGTCGTTTGCCAGCAACCGGTTGCTAAGGCCAAATCGAATCTTGCTCACAACCGACCACACGGAGCACACAGGATCACCAGCTGCCGTCTTCTGCGTAAACATGTAGGGGCTCAGCTCTCGCAGAAGATCCTGCGGGGTCGCTGCTTCTACACGTCTGTAGCCATAATCACTGAAGTCTGCCATGGCATCATTGCTCCAATCATAGAGCTTTCCAAGGATCCACTCATCATCAGGGGCACTAGCCATGCCCAGGAACTCCATAGCAGACTCTTGGGCGACGAACTCCTTTTGATTGGCGAAAAGAGATCTGAAAGTGTCCATAGCAGCCTGTTTTGTCATGAAGTCTTCAGTGATCTCTTCATTAGTCCTTAGGTGATCTGAGACGTCTTCTTCGGCCTTGGTCACGCGATAGTAGTCTGCAAGCATCTTTCGAATGATGGCGTGCTGCTCCTCTGTCGAGAAGAAAAAGACATCCGCTGCGAATGGCCTCTTTTGGCCTTCCAGTGCACAGCAGAACTCCTGAACGACCCAGGTACAACTGCCTCCGCCATCACCCTGGTCCTGTTAGCGTCTGGCCACAGCTCAATATGACAACATCTCACCTGACGGGCGATGGTGCCCACATTGAGTATGGAGTTGATGACAGTGCTCTTTCCTGAGTTTGGTCAGCGAATTGAATATGTGATTTGGAGGTTTGGCGTACCAGAGCTCATGTCACCCACGAGCGCGATTCGGATCTGTTGCGGATACGTCGAAGTTGTACGCTTCGTGATCTCGTCGAGAAGGCCATCGATCGTGCCATCTCGATAGGTCGCCCGATCGATGGGCTCACGGAGCAGCTCGACCAACGACTTGATCTTGGCTCGAAGGTCCTCGTACTCTTGAGTGTAAACCGCCGACTTTGGCAGTTTTTCCTGTCCATCGACGTCGTATGGTGACACAATGTCGTCTGGCTCCTCGTCGGTGTCGGCGGCAGTGTCTCTGCTGTCTCCATTTACTGGCTTTTCACATTTCAATAGCTCGTCATAGGTGCGCTTGGTGCCGGCGCGAAGACTGGAAGCCATTGGTCGTATACAGTAGTGCTGGCCAATGCCAAAAGTGGTAATGTTGTGTGATAAAGGTGGATGGAATGGGGAAGTAAGAAAGGCGCAGTATATAGTAGCATAATCACGGCAGAGTGAGGCCTGCAAAAGGTTAGTGAGAACAAGTGAAGCGCAGCATGAGACCTCCATCCATCCAAATTGAGGCATGGATGAGAGAAATGCATTCAATGATCGCTGAATTTCTCCGCGCATAGACACATTTCAAGTGAGGCAATCGGGTGCTTGCAGGAGCATGTGATGAGGCAGCTGTATTCAGAACCTCACCTTGAAATCCAGATCGCTACGCCGGAAATCATCAACAGCACCCAGCCTTCTTCGCGGCATTCGGATCCTTCTTCCCCAAAGTCACCGCCCTCGCGCCACCACCCGCCCCAGGTCCTTTCACACCACTTCTCCGATCATTCAAATCATACTTTCCCGCCTCAATGTTCTGATATATCCTCTCCGCAACTTCCAAGAACGCCCTCTCGACATTCTCTCCACTCTTGGCCGAAGTTTCAACATACTCCATGACCTTATTCTCCTTACACCACTGCTCAGCCTCGTCCCTCGTCACCTGTCTCCTGTTCGGCGCACTGCTGTCTCCAGAGACTGTTGAAGAGTTGGCCAGGTCCGACTTGTTCCCTACCAGAACGACGACGATATCGTCCTCCGCTATCTGCCGCAGATCATGTAGCCATGATGTGACCGACGCAAACGTACTTCTCCTCGTGATATCGAAAACCAACAGCGCGCCACTAGCACCTCGGAAGTACGATCTCGTGATTGACTTGTACGTTTCCTGGCCCGCAGTATCCCACAAACTAAGCTTCATGTGCTTCTGTACGGGTTCTTTGGGCTGTCCTTTTGACTTGGTATTACTGGCGGGAGGTGCTGTCGATGTGGCTGGATTATTGATCGTGTACCCTCGTTCGAGGGAAGCTGGAGGTCCTACGGGTACAATTCTGGAACCGAATTCGACTCCGATCGTGACATCGTGATGGCTTACAAAACGACCTTCGCACAGGCGAATCGTCAGCTAGGGACTGGATATCAGCTGGATTGGCTGAGAGGGTGACAGTATGGGAGTGTTTGCGTACACTTGATTTACCGCTGCCGCTGTCTCCCAAGCTCACGATCTTGGCGATGAAGTCGTAGGGTGACGCTTCCGCCATGGTGGCGGCAAAGATGTGAAGTTCCTCTCGTGCTTACTATGGTGGCCAGAATCGCAGTTCGTATGTGTAATAAAGGGCAACAAAGAGAGGTTGATGTGGGTTGATGTGCTGCTGCTTATGACGAAGCAAGCTAGACCCATGTCACTGCTCTATCCAACAGCGTATTTAGCTGACACTTCTGAACAATACAACTTCCCTGAATTGTCTCCGAACTCAGCACAGCTAGACATTGGCCGTAAAATATCCAGCTCCTCTTTGTGGATACACGACATACCGCCATCCATCGCGATGTCTTGGCCGGACCGGGCACAATTCTGGCGGCCAGGTCAGCTGGACGAAAGTCCAATCGCAATTCGAGCGTCAATCACATGTGCGGGTTCTGTTAGCTCCAGAAGAGTCATTCACATGCGCGCCTGCTACTTTTGCATATATGCCGAGACTCTCCTTTTGTAGGCAAGCATTGAACACTACCACTTACTTCTTCTCTCAATCCCGAGTCAATCGCCTACAGTATTCGAGACCAATGACTACAACTATGGCTTCACAGATCAACAAACCAAAACAAGACGACAGTATGGCAACAAATGGCAATACAGCAAAACGACCCGTTGTCTGCGTATTGTAAGCCCCCCAACACCCTCAGCACTCTCACCACCTCCCAACTAAACAACCCCTCCCCAGCTGCGGCGCATCCCCAGGCACTTCCCCAACGCATCTCTCCGCCGCCCGCTCCTTAGCCCAAGCTCTCCACACCCACGGAATCCACCTGGTCTACGGCGGCGGCACAGTAGGAATCATGGGCGAAGTCGCACGAACCCTCGTCTCACTGTCCGGCCCACAAGCAGTACACGGCGTAATTCCCGCAGCCTTACTAAAATACGAACGAAACGGACGCGACAAGAATGGAGAAGTGAAAGTAGAAATCGACGAGAACGTATACGGACGAACGACGGTGGTCAAAGATATGCACACCCGAAAACAAGTCATGGCGAAAGAGGTGATTGAAAGTGGACCTGGAGGAGGTTTCGTGGCTCTGAGTGGAGGGTACGGGTAAGGTCCATCCATCCATCCAAACAACTAAATATTAAAAATCTCATACTAACCCTCACCTTCGGCGTAAGTACCTTGGAGGAATTGATGGAAGTAATAACCTGGAACCAACTTGGAATTCACGGACGCGGCATAGTCGTGTACAATGTCGAAGGTTACTGGGACGGACTCTTAGCATGGGTGAAGAAAAGTGTAGAAGAAGGATTTGTTTCGAAAAAGAACGAAGAGATCATGGTAGAGGCGAGCACAGCTGCGGAAGTGGTGGAGAAATTAAAGAATTATACGAAAGCGGAGGGGAGATTTGGGTTGGATTGGGAAAATCAGTAGCGGAATAGGCATGCATAGAGGGAGTTCGGGTTGGGCGGCTTTTTACATCGTAGAGGCCTCGATTTGGAAGGCTGGTTTGCTCTAGAGTGAAGCATAGCGAGGAGTTCCGGTAAACGAACGATAGAGAAACGAGTACGACTATTCCAGCTTTCGATAGCTACACACATACATATACACACACTCTATTCCCTTTCTTTCTTTCTTTCCTTCTTTCTCACTCAACAAGACACCCCTTCCACCTCTTATAATCGCTCATCCAAAGCTTCCAAATCTCCCCATCCACCCCATCGGAGTACTATTCCGGCCATCCAAAAACCTCCCAAACACTAATCACACTCCATCTAATACCCACAACAGCCACAAGCGCACCCACAACCTCAACAAGGAGTAGCACCACAATACTCAACAACATCCTCGGCATGAAAACCCTATACAACATCAAATGTCTCCTCAACCAAGCAGCTTCCACGACCGTAGCAACCGCGATGGCCGCATAGAATAGAATATGCGTAGCCATACTCCCCGCAACCCTCCCCAAAACCCCAGGAGATTTAGGCGGAATTTTCCATAACACGACGGCGGGCACAGCGATAGCGCATAAGATCTGCGGACCGAATGTGTTGAGTGTGACGAGGATGGGACTCCAAGGGTATTGCACAGATTTCAGAGGTATAAATGCAGATTCCCATTGGATGGTGACCAGAGCTGCTTGATGACCGGTTTTAAAGAAGTGGAAGCTGCCGAGGAGGGCAAGCAAAATTGGTGCGAGTGGTGAGCGGCGAAGATTGCATGCGTCGACAATCTCGAGAATGTTGAGGGTTTGGAGGAAACAGAGGGCTAGGGCGCCTTGGCCCATGGGCTTTTGCAAGAGGAGGAGGGCTAAGATCCAGGCACATAGGAGGAGGAGGTAGCGGGTCCCATGAGTGTTGCTGAAGCCGTAGATGATGAGTTTGGGCCTTGGTTTTGGAGCGCCGTTGGCTGCTGTGAGGACTGCGGAGTTTTCGTGGCCTTCAGTGATGGGCTTGGAGTACAGAGCTGGTTGGGAATCCTGACTCTCTTCACGTCTGACCATGATCAGTGGGTGGGCGAAGATGTAAGTGGCGTATCCAAAGGCGAGGGCCACTGCTAGGATACCCTGGGCAAGGTACATGCGGCCAGTCTTGAGGATGGATTTCGAGATGTCAGGATACCAGTCGCCATCATCTGCGGCATCCAGGGCCCAGAAGCTGGCGACACCTACCAGTCCGAGTCGTAGGACTACTCCGTTCCATATCACGGCAGATCCATGGTAGTTGGCTGATCGATGGTAGTACTGTATGATGAGGGATGGCAACGAAATTGCCACAGCAAAGGGAATGAGAAGTTGCCATTTGGAGGACGTAGAAGATGTCGCCGAGGCATAGTACGACGACCTGCAGAACGGCATCTGCTCCTCTCGACATAGTCGGGAGGTTGAGCTCAGTCGTGTTGCAACCAGGAATGAGATGGCATTGAGTGCTCCCTGCTTTTGATCCGTTGCGTGCGTTTGACCAAGAGATGCTCCGAGCATAGCTACACCGAAAGTAGAGAGCAGGAACAGCAGCTGCTCATCTTCCCAAATCGTGAATGAGTTAGACGCAAACCCCACGCAGAGCAAGAGAGTCGCTAATGTGCTGAGTATACCCCAAAAGGTCGTAGGCACTGGTATCTTCAGCAATTCTCGAGCGGGCCAGAATCCAAGCAACGTTGCAATTATTCCTCCAATCGCAGCTCCAAACGTCACCAGCTGTATGAGGTTGAAGTTTGGCAGGTTTCCCAGCGCTGCACCAACGATTGCACCAGCTGCAGTGCCCATGAGACCCCAACCAAGCATGGGAGGTGTAAGCGCGCCACGGTCACCTTGAATGCCTTGCGCGTACATGACCACAACTCCGAACGTGCCAACCAGAGCGATGATACCCATACTCATGCTGACAAGGTCAAAGCGAGCCCAGAGTGATTTGCAGACGCGCAAGTTCTCCGTTTGGTAAGCCACGAACGCCTCCCAAGCTTTCTGAGCAGTCGCTGTGCTCCATTCTGCGTCGGCTGATTTCCATAGCTTTTCAGCTGCTGATAAAGTGTCTTCGCCCATCTTCCGCGCCTTTGCATATTCTGCTTGATATCGGTGTATTTGCGCCGCAGTCAAGCGACTGACTTCCGCCAGGTTGGTATAATCAGGTTTCATTACATGGCTGGACCCATGGAAAGCTTCCTCGATAGGCTGTCCAAGGTTGTTGAAAGGAATTGGTAGACCGAGGAGAAGTGAAAGTGTCGGCACCAGATCGATTTGATTCACAGGACGTTCTTTAGCAGTCAAAGGCGGATACTTCGATGCTTCGTTCTTGCGACCAAAGATACCGCGCTTGGAGTACATCCATAGCGTAGCTTCGATCTCATCATCAGACTCGCCACCATGATCACCCTTCGTGTCCATGCCATGATCTCCCATAACCACGAGCAGTGTTTGATCGTCCAGAGTATCGATCACTCGCCGAAAGACGTCGTCCATTTGTTTCAGCTTGTCCGTCATGGCATGGTGGTCCGGACCATATCGATGTCCAGCATGATCAACGCCCAGATAATGTCCAAAGATGACATCCCACCGACCATTCATCGATACTTCCAATAGAGGGAACAGGTGCTCGTTGACGCCATTATCCACAGTATGCAAGTCCCAAACATTGAAAGAGTCATATGGCCTCGTCAGATTCGGCTCAAAGTATCCAGGAAAAAGTGAATGCCATGTGTCGTCCCCAAGATGTACCACATTCTTGCCAGCTTTATACAGCTGCTCCACCAGATTATCCTCATCGATCGCTGTTCCAGCAAAGTTTGATCCTGCATCTATGAAAGTCGGTAATGTGCCAGTCGTAAGTCCCTTCAACCGCTGTAGCGTCGTGGTCGGAGGATCCGCGATGAAAGGTCGCAAGAAGGCATTCTGCGGCTCGTTGACAGATGTCTCGTATAGTATGGGAAATGCATTGTGAAAGTGATGTGGATGATCGTCTCCAGGCCTGGGTTGGAAAGGAACCGTGAAGTCGTATCGCAACGCGTCCACAATGATTACAACGGCCCTCTCGAATGACTTTGGATGCCAACACCCTCGCTCTTGCGATCCTGGCGTGAAGTCTGTTCTATGGTCGAGGGATACGGGAGGTACGGCGCATTCGGAGCGGCCTTGAAGGACGAGTCGGGAGAGAAGGAAACCACTGCAGAAGAGGTAGATCGCAAGGGCGTGGAATGTGCTACGGGCTTGTTAGCTAGAGTGTTCCTGATCACGCATATGTTGAATCATTTTTACAGTATCAGCGAAAAGAAGGCGACGACCAAAGCATGCTGGGCCTTCCACTGCACCGACAGCGTCTTCTTGTCAGACTTGGAGTCCGGCGCTGTCACCGATCCATTCTCCATATGTGAAAAAGGCGAAAAGGAAAAGTGCTACCGAAACATTACAAGAGAGTTAGACATGGGAACAGTGAGGAATCGTAAGAAGAAGCTTGATATGGACCGTCCGCGAATGTTTCGTGGTGGAAGCAACCACGATCTTGTGAAAGACGTAGATGCAGGGACAGCATGCAGCACACACCCCACGTGGCTGACTCGTGCCATTGGAATGCAGTGGAGTTCTCGACAACATCATGTCTTTAAGAAGTACAATTTGGAGAGACAGGCGGAAAGAATGTTAAGGAATGGATGTTGTCGCGCATTGAGCATTTTATTCAGCCGAGTCGTGGACTTGCTACCTGCTCGCGCAGCCAGACAGCTCAGTGAAATATATACACCATGACTATACACTATGGTCTTGATCTAAGAGAGACATAAGAAGCAGAATCACCAAACCTCTCGCTCCACGCTAAAAACAAACTTGGGCATCTTCCCACTGTCGTGATTGAATGGTAACAGAAAAAGCGCGGGCGAGCGAGCGAGCTTCAAACTCTGCTCTGCCCTGCCAGCACCGACAACACATCAAGTGTATTTAAGCAGAATGCATGTAGGACTGCTGCCGTCCAGGCTTGTCGTCGTGGTGTCGCATGCGAGAGACGACAAATGCAGCCCAGTCGTATCTGGTGTCGAAATATAAGGTAAAGTATGTTTGGCCACTGTCTGGAAGGCCGCCGGAAAACGGGTACAAAGTCGCAGACTCTATGTTCATGCGCCGTCGTGGTTCTTTCGGTAGTACGTGCGTTCTGAGCTGTGCAAAGAGATTTAGTCGTAGACGTCGTTAGCAGCTGGGGTGTCTCTCTTCTCATCAGTGTTGCCTAGATCTTCTCGAACTTGTCGTAGCTGGGTGCATTTCGCGCCTTTTCGACAAGTCCTCCAACTCGTTCCAGGTCGACAGATTCGAAACTCCTCCTATCCTGCTGTTGGTACGCGGGGAGATTCTCCACCGGCTCGAGACCGACACCAGTATCTCCCACACGAACGACAACCACACGACCTGACACTCGCTTGCCAGCATCATCATACTCCTCCGGGAATGTGATGCGGATCTGTGGGAGCGGACTTGAGGGAGGCGCGCTCGAGTTCTCGATGAGGTTCTGCTTCTCTTGGTAGACGTATATCGACTGTGAGGGCCGTGCCGACACGCGGCGATGTGATGACGATGATGCAGCGGATGCTGTCGACATGCGCTTCTCGTCGTAGATCGGTAGCTCAGAGTTGTTTCTCTGCGCCCTTCTTCGGTGTCGCATGTACAGCAGGCCGGCGACGAGAAGCAGCGCGAGAATTAGCAAGACCAGAAGCACAACGAGTAGGCTGATCATCGTGGCTGGTGGTCCAGGTGGTGGTCCTTGTGCGTTCCTCCGAACGAGACTCGCAAGGTGGTTGAACATGATCGGGAGTAAAAGTGGGATGGGTTCTGAAGGTGGTAGACGTCCAATGCTATTGTCGTCGACTCGAATACGGATTGTTCGCACGAGCTCGTGTCAACGTTTCCGGGTTGAATGGGAAAGATGGTAAAGACTGCAGCACATGAAATCAGCCATCATGTGCAGACCCATTGAGAGAGCATGTGTTTCTCCTGGCGACTGCGCAACCAATACGCGCCGCGCCCGTTCCACCGTTTTGTTCCCAAGGTTGACATGCAGGAACATACCTGTAGTGAGAGTGTAGTATGGCCGCGAGCATGGGCTGCCGCGGGTGCAAAGAATGGCGTGCGGCCGACAGCTGAAAGAGTGAAGCTGTCGTCGCGTTTGGTGGTCGTGAGAGTGCCTGTCGCTCCAGCACTACATTCGAAGAAGACTCTGTTCCAGGGGAGAAAGTTCGCTTGCTGGTATTGTCGACGGTCGTTCGGATGTTTTTCAATCTCATTTCCGCACAGACCACCTGAAGATCCGCCAGCTCCATATTATATATATTGTACGACCCATGCTCCAATGATAACGTGCATCTGTTGTGCTACCGCTGGCCTTGGCCAAATGCCGCTACTGGCAACAGCTTCTGACACTTGACGCCGTCGTCGTGCACCAAGTTCAGATCAGATCGCGATGGAGTACAGTCTTGTCATCGTGGTAGATTTGCAGCATTTGCCACTTCAAGCATACTTTGTAAGCATCAAGCATGCCAAGTTGCCACCTTCTCATATTCCTAATAATAAGATCATTCGAGGGAGTCAGAATCGAGACCAACAACATTTCCCAAGGCGTAACCGATTGTTACAGCAAATGCGCATACGCGTCTATTTAGACTCAAGGTTCAACCCAGGAACCGACCGGATCAGCGCCAGGAGTGATGCTTGTGGCTTGCCGGAGATGCTTGCTCTTACAGATTCGTGGTATCACTATCATGGCCAAAGATGAGTTTACGATTCGCAAGGTGGCTGAAATCATACATCGAGAAGCTGTATCAGAATCCCATTCGAAACACTACCCATAGCAACGTCTCTCTCCCACGTGTGCGCTGCTCTATAATGAATGCAACAAAACACGATACACTGGGTCCTTCAATGCCATGAATGCCTGACTAAGATAGCTCTGAACCTCGCAGACACTTATGTTCTCTTTCATGCGCCTTCCTTTTCCTGGGTTATCCAATCCCGTGATTGCAAAATATGACTCCGAAACGCGATGCTTAATCCTTATTACGTGGTCCGGGATAGTGATGAAATTTGGTCCCTCTGACGTCCGAATGCGTCCTCCGCCTGCTGCTACTACTCTCATTATTTCGCTGCTGTTGCGCAAAAGCTGGAGGGTGATGCCCGCCTGCTGAGCGTGTGCCGCCGTAGCCTAATGTGCGCGAGTCGGGGGTGGCTGGGGCGATTGCCGGCCCACCATAACGTGAATTGGACGCAGCTGCCGGCGACTGCTGACCGAGTCCCGGTGGCGGAGGCGCTAGCCCATTCGATGGAGAGCCCGACCACGCTGGATGCGGCGGAGGAGCACCATGCGGCATACCGTAAGCAGGACTAGGCGGATGCGGTGGCCACGGCGGAGGTGGAACACCTCCGGGTCCTGGAAAGCTATTCCGATGGCCACCATAGTATTGGCCAGGGTCATAGCCATAGTATGATGATGGAGGTGGAGGTGGCAATCCTGGCGGGGCAAAGGCTTGATTCTGGTGATCGTTGTAGGCAGGTAAAGGAGGGTAGGGTGTAAATCCAGGTTGAGCCGAATGCGGTGTTCCAGTAGGAGGTCCACTCGTAAAGGCAGGAGTTTTGGTAGGCTCGCTGGTATTGAGCCGGAATCGAAGCATCTGACCACCGTCCAGAGAGGTAGTATGACTCGCGCCTTTCTTCCTCTCCTTGTGTTGCCTTCTGCTTAGGCCTTGGCGATCAGACTTACTGGTCTTCAATTTCTCACGGCCCTTTGGATGATCTCTTTGCGGCCGTCGAGCCCCAGCACCATCGACATTGCTTCCATCCTGGCTGCCACTGACGTCGGTTGCGGTGGACTGTCCAAGAGAAGAAGCTCTCGAACGTGAATTCTTACTGGGCACTTCTAAACTCAGGTCTCTTCTGGGCTCGTCCGAAGCCTGGCCTTCGTCGTGTGATCGCGAGTCTGCTGCGCCCTCCTTGCTCGGTGGTTCCCACTTCGAGAAAGTCTTTGAAGGATGGGGAGGCAGTGCAGGTGAGAGTTCTCTTGCAGCTCCTTGTATTGGGCGATCCTCTCCTGCTGTACGCGCGGGCGTTGCCACTGCAGGGGTTGCAACAGCGACGGGCAGCGGAGAACCTTGCAAAGCCTGCTCTAGTGCACGAAGTGGTGATACCTGTGGTTCATCTTCAATTCGAGCCTGATGCCCCAACGTAGGTTGATAGAGAGGCGGAGTTGATGCTCGAGGTACAGGAGGCTCTTCAGATTGGGTAGAGATGCGCGCTATGCTTAGCGGGCCTCCACGAGAGAAGTCATGAATGGTGCGATCGTGACGCGATGGCGTCCTTGAATCAGAGTCTGCCGTGAGTGGACGTCGATACTTCTCCCAGGACGAATCTTCTCGACCAGACGCCCCGGGTAAGGATGGCTCTGATCGGTCGCGGGCAGCAAAAGACTGATCGAAGGAGTCGGTCGACCTGTGTCTCTGATGCTGTGGCGAGACGGGCTGTGGGTGAGCGCGACCCTCGGAGCCAGATTCTTGCAGCGCGATAGGTTGAGCTGTGCTACCACGACTTGCGCGCGAAGGAGATGGCAAAGGCGGTTCGCTCGGCCGCGTCTCGGCCCTGCTTTGCTGTCTGAGAGGTGACTGTAGCAGAAATGGAAGCCCACCACGCTCATTGACAAATCTCTCAGTCCTGGGAGACATTGTCGCCCTGATCGGACCTTCGTCTGCCTCGCGATCAAAACTGATCGGTGGGCGCAGAGGAGGTGGCGGTGGCATCTGAGCAGGTATTGGAGGCCCAGCGAGTGGTTGTCTCAACAGCTGGGGTCCAAATGGTGCAAGCGGTGGTGGAGGTGCAGTAGATCTTAACGAAGGTCTCGAAGCAAGATCTCCCAACAGTTGCAGTCCTAGAGCTTGTTCGTTGGGAATGACCGGGATTTCTCGCTCGACAGAAGCAGCAGCTTCAGCAAGCATAGACGTGTTGAGAAGATTCTGACGCCTCGCCAGAGCTGACTCACGAGCTGTACTGTCCATAACTGTGAAGCCGTCAGCGGCATCTGCCGTCTCGTTCTCTTCCAGGTCTTTCAGCATGTTGTGCATGTCAAGGCGACGTTGAAGGTCGAGTATCGCATTTTCGGATTCCATCGCCAGTCGACTTCTCGAATCGTACTGAGGCTCCAATGCAGCCTTCCTCTTCCAGCGATAGGCCATACCTTTGAGTCTTGGTATGACATCTTCGTCCTCGTCTTCCGTCTCATACGGAGCATCGTCGGCGTCCGTTTGGGCTTGGCGTGCGATCACAAGGAAATCGTGGTGTAATTTATCGACATGTTGCTGTCGAACATTCTCGATGTCGTTCTCGCATCTAGCCTTGCGGACTTGCCTCTCTCCATCCAGAGTCTTGCGCAGCTGTGCTTGACAGAAGTTTCGCTGAGCTTCCAGTTGCGCCTTTCTCCTCGCCAGATACTGGTCAAGTAGACGTTGCACGCCATCCTCTTCTTCGCTTCCACGATACTCGGGAACCTCTTCGTGTAAAGTCGGTTTAGTCTCCAGCTCCTCGACAGTCTTCTCAGCAATCTCCGCAAGCAGTGGCTTCAAGGCACGACTGATGTAACGATATGCTTGTTTGAGCTGCTGCTGGCGCCGCATTCGTGCTTCGACTTCAGGTATGGGATGTTCTGCTCGTCTTCGACCATATGGCCGCTTCTTGCGCCCAATTCGAGTTTGGCCGTCTTCGTCTTCAACTTCGACCTCGTCTTCATCGAGACCGTCATCGGCATCTGCAAGCTCATCGCCTGCGTCTGCTTCCTCGCTTTCAAGCATTTGATCCGCGTCAGCCATAATAATGTCAACATGCTTGGACGGATATAGTGGTGTTGGATGTGACTCGTCGGAAACTGGTGAGACCGGTTCAGATCCAGCGGGGGTAGCTGCTGGAGTGATCTCCGTTGATTGTGTTGCTGCCAGATAATCCTCAATGTCTTGCTCCTCCGAGCTGTCGTCCTCTGAATCACGATCCGACAAGAGCTCGTTTGGCACGACAATGACACGGTCCTCGTCTTTGTCCAGGTAGGCATCCAGATTCGTTTCGTCCATGTGTGGGTAGGCATACTCAACGCCGAATGGCATCTTTTCTGGAGACGGCGTCGATCGCTTGCGCTTTCTTGTCGGTGAGGGCGATTCGTGCATCTTCCCCTGTTTTGACGGCGATGGAGTGGGCTTGGATCTTGTTTTGCCAAATTGGCCCTCTACAGATTCACGCGTTCCGAAAGATGTGTTGATGTCGGATGTGGCATTGGTGGATGCGGCAGAGATTCGTCTTCCAGGGTTGCCAAGACCCGACGAGGTCGTTGGACGAGCATCATCGTCAAGGGAGCCTCGACGAGCATCATCGTCACCGACGGAGGCATTTGTGGAAGGTGAGGGGTTTGCATTGACTTTCGCTGCGGCACGCCGTGTTGTCATATGCAAAGGCTCCGATGGATTTAATCGCCGCATTGGCTTGCTTTCTGGCATACTTGATGTTCTCCGACTCGCGGTGGCCGCGGTGGATGTGGGACTCATTGTACGTGAGTCTACATGGTGTTAGTGCTTGCGCAGGTGGTGTGGTAGGCTGGAAAAATGGGGGGTGTCGAAGGAATAGTGCAGATGAAGGGCAGGAAAGGCGGAAAAAGGGCTTCGGTGCAAGGCGCGTTGCGACAGAGCAGATGGCGATGGTTGTGAATGACGATTTTCCAGGGACCCTTTTTCAGAAGTGCTGTGGTCAAGCTGGCAAGGCTGCAATGAAGGCGAGTGTGGGTGGGTTCAAGGTATGTTGTTGCAGATGGGGATGGCGAGGCGGAGGTGCGGGAAATGATCGCCTGCGTCTGACAATCGATGTCTGCTTGGAGGCTGGCTCGAACGGCTTGCAAGGAAGACAAATGGTAAAGATAAAGATACACGCACCTCAACAAGCGACAGCACTGCGGCTGTCGCTGGCAGTCTGACGGGCTTAGCTTTGGCGTGTGGCCGTGGCAGGAAGAAGTTGGTTGTCGATTTGTCGAGCCCCGTAGTTCTAGTTCGAGTTCCAGTTCTCGCAGGGCCCATCAACCCTGGACAATCAACGAAAACGTCGCGACAGTCGAGCCCACGACAAGACCAGCAACGCAAGGAGCATCGGCATGCACAGAGACTCTGCCGACCACGAGTTGCAAAGAGAGCGTTGTCACAATATCGAAGCGAGCGAAGGTCAACGGACACCTGGATGTGGACTAGTGCCGCACGGGTTTTGCCTCTCAAAGGCAACCTGCATTCTTACATGTGTTCTTGCGTCGACACAACCAACGAACCAACGAACCGAACCATACACCCCCATTCGTTTCGTGCAATGCCAACGCCTACCTCGACTCCTCGTGTTATCATTCATGCGCCCCTTGTCTGCATTCAAGGCCTCACTATGATCACAGTAGTCTGCGTGGGAATCGGCATCGTAGTGATAGCGTGTCATTGATGCTCTCGTAGCCCGCTATTTACAAACATGAGCGCAGAAAGCTCCTGTGCTGAACATGCTCTCATAGAGAGAGGAAGCAAGCCTGTCTGATGCGGCTTGCTGCTACTCAAAATATCCATTTGAATCACACCCGCTCTCCACATACGATGGCTTTGCTTGCTTTCCATCCTTCAAGCACCTGGCGCATCTCCTTCGTCATCAGGTTGGTCGAACAAGAAATTCGCGGCCAACTCCTCGTTCTTGTCGCATGCGAAATAGGCCTGGATGACCAAGTCGCGCTCGAAACCCAGGCGGCAAAGCTGTTCCAACATTAGCGGGAATTCAGCAAGCAAAATCTGTTCATGTACTTACTCGCTCAATAGCCTCACGCTCCTCCTCAGTGACCGATATTTGCTGCGCGCCTGGTGGAAGAGCCACGTCGTCTCCGGCATCTTCAGCAAGCAACTGCATGAACTGCTCCGGGTTTTGCGTGATGATTTGGGCCAATTGTGGGTTGCCAGCTGCAACTTGCTGAAGAATGGGCTCAAGCATCTGCGGCTGCTGCTGAACAACCTGCCGAAGCTGTTGAAATTGTGGGTTGTTGCGAAGAAAGTCGAGCGCAGCACCACCTTCTGGGGCTGCAGTAGCACCGCCTTGAGCAGTGACTCCTGCTCCACGTGGGGCTCCACCTCGACCTCCGCCTCCTGCAGCAGCCGCAGCCTGCTCGAACAGATTGACAGGCTCATCTCCGCCAGCCTGAGGCGCCTCAGTCGCAGTCGTAGCGGCTGATTGCTGGGCTTGTTGCGAAGCTGGCCGCGGTGATGCGGCAGCTGGACGCTGCTCTTGTCTCGCGCTCTCTGGAATGCCGTTCAATAGGTACTCGACTGCCCGGTCTGGGTTGAAGAAGGCGGCGCGCATCGCGGCGTCGATCTGATCCCGAGGGAAGCCCATTGCTTCCATATTCGCAGTCGCAGCAGCACGCTGCTCGCCCATGGCCAGCGCAGAAGGGTCGTTGAATGTTGCTGCATCGCCGGACGCTGTGGAAGCTGGAGCTGGGGAAGGGGTAGCCGGTGCTTGCGAGGAGGCGGACGTTGCGGATTGTGCTGGGGCGGCGGGTGGAGCTGGAGTGCTTGCTACAGGCTTAGCTGGAGTCGCGGGCTCGGCGGGCTTTGAAGGTGGTGCTTTTGGCTGCGCACGTGTCAATATATTAATCCATGCTGTTATATTTCGACACCCCCATATCTCACCTTCGATGTCATGCAGACAATAAAGCCCTTCTCTTCGATTTTGTACGACTCGATGGTGTTGTCATCTTGCAAAATCTTCCCCGAGTAGATGAGCTTCTGAGTGGATGGCTCCCATCCCTTGTCCTGACTAATCTTCTCCTTGACAGAGCCGATGGTGTCGGTCGGCTCGGCCTCAATTTGAAACTTGGCCTGCTTGAGGTCCTTGAAGGTGAGCTTCATGATGTTGGCCGATCAGCAGTGATTTTGCGCGCGGTTGTCGCAACTCGTTATTGTGATACGTGTTGCAGGCGAAGAAGTTGCAGACTCGGATGGTTGGGCGGAAGAATTTCTGGTGTGGGAGAAAATGTTGTATTTGACAAGTGCAAGGCAGGTGAAGATGCCGCAGTCAAGAAGAAGTGGCGGAAGAGGTCACTGTGGGGCTGTAAGTTGGAGCCTCGCCAGGGTCCAAACTCAGTTCACTTCTGCTTGTGTGCTTGTGTGCTTGTGTTTAACTTTATCTCCTTGACAACAACCAGACAACCCGGATTCTGACAACCAGGTGCATCTTCACACTCGCCGCCAATGCCTCGCATTAGGCCACAAGAATTCCTCAAAGCCAAGGCAATCAATCGGGCTTTGCTGTCACTGCTTCCTGTTTGCCGTGATCTCAACTCGGCTCGCAATGAATTTAGGTGGATGAAAGAGCATGCCATCAATGTCTCACACCGGCTCGGCTACAATGATCACGCGATACTTCTCCGAAGTCTGGTGTACCGACGTGCTCAAGGCGAGCCACTGCAATACATTCTCGAGAGCGAGTATTTTGGCGATCTAGAAATCAAATGTCGGCCAGGAGTCCTCATACCGAGGTGAATTCATGTCTGCTTGTCCGGAATTCCTGCACTCATTGATGCCATATCATAGACAAGAAACAGCGGCCTCAGTGACCTTTCTCGCACAACTGGTCTCTAGGAATTCAAGCCAAGCGGACGGCAGGGGCAAGCGCCTTCGAATTTTAGACATCTGTACGTGGAGTGAACTGCACGCATCATCACCTGGCGCACAAAGCGCTCAGCTTCACGATGGTAGCCAGACGACTTGAGTTGCATGCAGTGGTGCCGTTGCGCACCTTGCGTTCGGAGCGACCTGCGATTTGTGAAGCTTACTGGTTGGTCTAGGCACTGGAAGCGGCTGCATACCTCTGCTATTCCACCATGAATACTATCGGAATGAACGCACCGCGAACGATGAATTGCGGCTGGTCGGGGTTGATATATCGCCAGCTGCGCTAAGTCTATCCAGACAAAACTTGGTCCATCAGATTGCAACCCAATGCCAGAGCAATCAGGGTATCAACCGAATGAGGTCACTGAATGGCATCGGCTTCGTCCAAGCAAACGTTCTTCAAGATTACCAAGATATTCCCCCGAATGTTATCGAAGAAACAGACCATCAACCGTCAATCCTGCAAGCACTGCATCGCGTCAATAGTGACGACAGTCCTCCAAATTTTGACATACTAATTTCGAATCCACCTTACATATCTGCCAAATCGTTCAAGAGCACAACATCACGGTCTGTGCGAATATTCGAACCAAGGCTGGCTCTCGTTCCAGATTCTTTTGACGGAACAGGTGATCTCTTCTACCCTCATCTTCTCCGAATAGCATCTCAAGTCAATGCAAAAATTCTGCTTTTCGAGGTGGCAGACCTAGATCAAGCGAAAAGAGTTGCTGAAATGGCGATGAAAGACTGGAGAAATGTCGAGCTCTGGAGAGATGATCCGACCGCCAAACCTGATGGGACAGGCACAATCGAAATTAATGGAAGGTGGATTGCTGTTCGGGGCAGTGGTCATGGTCGCTCTGTATTCGCATATTCGTCAGAATCATCATCGTCGCTGTTGTCGCTCCGAACCGGCGCAGACATAGCGATACCAGATGCAGACTGGCCGGATGTTACGCCAGATAGATAATGGAGCTTCTGGTCAACTTCAGGGCGAAGTGAGCACTGCAGAGTTGACTTTCACAAGGCACTCACATAAAACATTCTATGAGATCTCCTCTTGCTTCATCTCCGAGCGCCATAGATCTTCTATCCCATTGCTGTCCAAAAATTCTTTTCGATACCGGTTGCAAGGTTTCGAGGCTTGCAATGTCTGCGGGAAGGCTGTGAACAGACCAGTTTCTGCTCGAGGCGCGTTGCTGTGCAGCCAAAATACCCAGAAGCCACAAAACCTTAGAATTGGTCGTGAAAATTGCAACCACAAAGGGATTAGGCACCTTGCGAAGGTTTCCAGCACGCAGAGCCCTTAGGGGTCCGGGGAGGTCTAAGATTAGCTACGATAAACGGCTTAGGTTATGCATACAGAGACCTATTATCCTCAAATTATAAAGGCTAAGTAGGACAAAAGGATCATCTTTCGAAATTAAGCATAGGTAACAGCATAAGCTTAAGCAGTTCCCCGTACTCAACTTAACTGTTAGGTATAATCCTTCATCCTTCGGACTGTGTTCCCTAACGGCGTTGTTATCCTGTCTTAACGTTTAGATGTCCGGAAGAGACTTCAAGCTACTTTGCATAAAGGAGATTATAAGACAGTCACCCTCCGGGGGTACCCCTTAAGGTCCGAGCGTCGCAAACTCTCTGCGCAAGGTGCCTATTGCAGCAGAGTGGCTTTGGCTAACGACTTTGCACGACTGCGGTTAATGAGATTGTACGGGCCTAGCTAAAATGCTTGCACGGCTTTGGCTAACCAAACTGCACGGCTTTGGCTAACCAAACTGCACGGCTCGAGCTATCAAGACTGCACGGCTTTGGCTAACGGCACTGCATGGCACCCGCTAACGAGATGGAACGGCTCTGGCTAGTGGAACTGCACGGCTTAGGCTAGTAAAAGGACACGGTCAGAGATATGGAAAGGACACGGCTTCCGCTAATACTACTATACAGCCACTGCTGTCAAAAGCGCCCGGCTAATACTTTAGAGCGGATACCGCCATTCGTACAAACGATGTACGACTCTGTCTATGGAGAGAAGACGGCCTGTGCTATTGACAAGTTACAGCTTCCGCTATCGAAACGGCATGATCCAAGTTGCCAAACCTGTAGCGCCATCGCCACTGGAAGCACACGGTCGCCACTATTGAGTGTACACGGCTCTCACTAATGGATTACTACGGCCATCACTAATGGATTACTACGGCCATCACTAATGGATTACTACGGCCATCACTAATGGATTACTACGGCCATCACTATCGAAAGCATATGAGCACCGCCATCAAACGTACACGGCTCCTGCTACTAGAAGTGAACAAGCACCGCTATGAAAGGTGCACACTTACCGTCGTTCACATACAAGACCATCGCACTCAAAACTACACAGCCTCCGTCATTCAACTTCGAAAGACTGCCTTGGATCCATCCTCTACAATTCATACCTCTGCTCTGTTCTGGCGTTTCCCGCCGGCAAGTCGTTGCTGATATGATGACCGCCGTGATTTTAGCTGTCCAAATTCTGTGACCAGCTCTGACAATTTCCTTCATATGTATAACCAGGTGCCGCGCAAGTTGTGCGTGCTGGATCTTAAGCTCCCATATGTCATCAGAGTCCTCTGCCGTCCTGTCAAAGGCGCAAGTCGTTAGTCCTGCTTCGTTGCTGGTCAGCAGCGCTGTACGAATTTGTCCAAGTATCGTTGAACTGTGTCCCTTTGTCAGCAGCACCAGTCTCGTCACTCCATTGTGAACATTGGCTCTCTGCACCGAGATGGACACAGTGTATCACAGACAAAGGAAACGCTTTCGAGATCTACGGTTACAAAGCACTCTCTACTACGATCTTGCTCTCCCTGGCGCTTGTATTCTGTTCTGTACAAGTTCGAGCGCTAGAGAACATGACCGCTCTCCTCTCCTCGCATCATCGAGGCGTCTATGATGACTTCTCGAGATCTGCAAGAATCTTCTTACCCTTCTCCTGTGCCTCTTCGAAGTTGCCAACCATGTAGAAAGCTCCCTCAGGAAGGTCATCACCCTCACCGTCCATAATTCTCTTGAACGATGAAATGGTGTCCTTGAGCTCGACAAGCTTGCCCTCAATACCAGTGAAAACCTGAGCGACAGTGAACGGCTGGCTCAAGAAACGCTGGATCTTACGGGCACGCTCGACGGTAAGCTTGTCCTGTTCCGAAAGTTCGTCCATACCAAGAATGGCAATGATATCCTGGAGCGACTTGTACTCCTGGAGCATCTGCTGGACACGGGTGGCGGTGTTGTAGTGGTCTTGTCCGATGATACGGGCGTCAAGCATACGGGAGGCGGAATCGAGAGGGTCGACAGCTGGGTAGATGCCCAACTCGGAGATACCACGGGACAACACAGTGGTGGCGTCCAAATGGGCGAAAGTGGTGGCCGGCGCAGGATCAGTCAAATCGTCAGCGGGCACGTAGACGGCCTGCACGGAAGTGATGGAACCCTTCTTGGTGGTGGTGATACGTTCTTGCATACCACCCATGTCAATCGCGAGAGTTGGCTGGTATCCGACCGCAGATGGAATACGACCGAGAAGGGCAGACACCTCGGCACCAGCTTGCGTGAATCGGAAGATGTTGTCAATGAAGAGAAGCACGTCCTGGCCTTCTCCATCGCGAAAATGCTCCGCTGAAAAAATCGGAAGCGTCAGCAAATGTCTCGAAGATAGAATAAGTCATTGAAGATAGAATAAGTCGAAGTAGAATGTCGAAAGAAAATGTCGAAAGAAAATGTCGAAAGAAAATGTCGAAAGAAAATGTCGAAAGAATATCCGGATGGGAGTCCAATGGGAGTCCGATGGGAGGGCGAAAGGGAGTCCGATGGGAGCCAGTAAACCCTCAGCCAGTGGTAGGAAGCGAGATGTCGAAAATCTGAATCGTAGGATATTGTGATTGAGCGAGACGCCAGCCGGCTCAAGAGTTCTGAGATGCAGCAGCCTTTTTCTGATGTCGAGGCGTAGCGAAATGTCGTTGCAAGCTCCAGTCATTATTGAATGGCTTGGAGCAGACGGAGCAGAAATGAGATCTGTCGGCTTTGGCCTGGGCGCGGATAGCCTTAACCGTAACAGCGCGGGCGGAAGGAGGAGGCTTGACGATGCCAGCGAGCTTGTCTTTGTGGGCTTGACACGCCAGGTGAGTGTTCAGGGCTTTTTGGCTCTGGAGGTCCAGCTCACAGGGATCACACCTGAACCTTTCGGACGATTTGTTTTTCGCTCGGACTTTGGCGGCAGTCTTGTTGACCTTGTCACGATTCCGCGCAGCCCAAGCATTCCTCATCTTGACATCTTTGGCTCGGTAGCCGATCAGGTCTTCTCTCCTCCTCCTCTCTCGACTCCGCTTTGCTCCTATTAAGGCTGCTGCCTTTCTGTTCTTCCGGCGTCTAGTGGCACTCTGCTCAAGCTCTTCGAATGACAATGACAGATCGCCTCTGATGCCTTCGTTGAGACAGAAGTGGGAGCAAAGTGGATCCCATGGGATGTGTTCTCTGTCCCAGAGGATGATGTGATCGAAGAGGTAATCATTGCACCAGACAACGACAGCTTGGAACAATTTCGAAAAAGTGGCTTCAGCTGCCAGAAAAAGGCCTCGAGATCGAGGAACTAAGCCGGGAGTCGGGATGGGAGCCCAGCAAAGTAAGCCGACGTGGGTAATCTCGAAGCCATCACGACGTGCAGTCTTGACCATTCGTGGGAGATTTGGTGCAATGGTCTCGTTATTGTAGATCTTGACTCGAGCCAAGACGCCATCTTCTGCTGCAGTTCCAGATCCGATATACAATTTTTGCTTTTCGCCGACCTTCTTAAGGCAGACGGCGTATACAGCCCAAATGCCTTCAGACGGAGCAGGAAGAGTCTTGAAGTAAGAATATGCAGGTGGGCTGGGACTGCATAGCGTGTCGAGAAGAGTTGGAGGAAACTGGAGGGAGCATGCCGAAGTAATGCTGTCGAACTTTTCTTGCTCGCCCAGGATGGTCCTGAAGTCGGGATTGATGAACCATTGTGGTGCGTCAATCAGGGCAATCTTGTGAATGATGTCGAAGACCTTTTCTTGGACTGGGTCCAGTTCCACTTCGAAATCGAAATCTGAGATTTCGGATTCTGATTCTGAATTTTCCACTTCGGACTCAAGTTCAGACGGTGGTGGTGAGTACTCCTCCATTCTCCTCTCCTCCTCTCCACTCTGCTCCACTCTGCTCTTGTGTTCTTTGTGCTTTTTGCTCAAACTGATAGCTTGGATTAGGATCTCCCGAAAACGAATGCACACGACGGAACGCTGCAAACGCTTTTCGGAAGACAGAGAAGGGAGCAGAGTGGATGTGGTGGGATGACTCCTCCGGTGAAGAGGATACCAGAGGAAGTTGCGCCATTTTTGGTCCTGGGAAGGTGCCGGTGGGTCCAAAACGCGAAAAAAGGAGAAACACAGAGGAAGGAAAGAGCAAAAAAGGGAAAGAAGTCACGACAGGGAAAGAGATACGCACCTGTCTCCACGTTAGCATGTGTCGACAGAATGCACGCGACTGAAACCAGTGGCTTGGAAGGCCACAGAGTTGCGGAAGCAAATCGGCCGGAGCAGAGGGTACATACCGATGGTCAAACCAGTAAGAGCGACACGAGCACGGGCTCCCGGTGGCTCGTTCATCTGACCGAACACCAGGGCGACCTTGGACTCGCCATCGAGCTGAATGACACCAGTCTCCTGCATTTCGTGGTACAAGTCGTTACCCTCACGAGTACGCTCACCGACACCAGTGAAGACAGAGTAACCACCGTGGGCCTTGGCGATGTTGTTCTAGTGACGCGTTAGTGACCGCCAAGATGAGGAGTGTGTAGTTGACATACGATAAGTTCCTGAATGAACACAGTCTTGCCGACACCGGCACCTCCGAAGAGACCGATCTTACCACCACGGGCGTATGGGGCGAGCAGATCGACAACCTTGATACCAGTGACGAGCACCTCAGCGCTGGTGGATTGGTCCACAAACTCGGGAGCTTCCTGGTGAATTGGGAGCTTCTTCTCGTGCTTGATGGGGCCACGCTCATCAATTGGATCACCAGTGACGTTAATGATGCGGCCAAGAGTACCTGGACCGACTGGAATCATGATGGGAGATCCAGAGTCGGTAGCGGTTTGTCCACGGACGAGACCCTCAGTTCCGTCCATAGCAATGCATCGCACGACGTTCTCACCCAAATGTTGCTGCCAAAGCGTTAGCACCTGCCGTGGGTCCCGCACGTATAATGTCTGTGTCTCGTCTTTCACGTACTGCGACCTCCAAAACGAGCTTCTGACCGCCATTTGTCGTCTCGAGGGCGTTGAGAATGGGTGGGAGCTGTTCACTGCCAAACTTGACTGGGCATTGTTAGTGATGGCGTTCTCGGAGGTTGGCTCGGCAGAGCTTTTCCTGGGCGTGCACAGGGTGTGGAAGGCGCATACCGTCGACGACGGCACCAATGACCTGGTGAACCTTGCCTTCCTTGGCCGAGTCGGTGCTGGCGAAGCGCTGGGAGATGGCGGGGGCAAAGGCCTTTGGTTGCCATGCTCTCGATACTGGCTTGCCAAATGGACGGGCGCTGCGAGCAAATCTGGCGACGCCGCTGCGAAGGGTCAGTCTCGGGGTTCAATGGCTGGCGAAACGCATTTATCACGATGGAACTCACTTCTTCAGCATCTTGGCGGATGATCGGAGTGTTGGTGGGAGGGGAGATGGTGTCTGATGGACTATGAAGGCCTGCTGCTGAAGCTCTCCGAGTGCTCCTTCCAAGAAGCAAAAGCTTCGAGACGGAAGCTTCCGCTTCGGCTGAGATCGGGAGAGACCTTCCTCGCTCCTCGAATTCGCTCTCACGCTCACACACCTCACCACTTCACGAGGTCGAAATTGCGGTGGATACCGTATGTCCTTGACAAGTACCAAAATGAATTGTTGAGGTGCAGTGCATGTCCTTGCAGATGGTGCCCTCAATGTACGTACGCGCACGTTTCAGGCATGAGTAAAGACTTCGTGCCCGATCGAACGACATGGCACGATGATTACGAATTGCAGAGAGACCAATGGCATTTATTTGCTGGCGGAATGGCTCGAATAGACTTCACATCATGCAGGACTATCGTCATACCAGTTTGCAAATCTGACAACATGCTCTATTGCAATTCAAAATACATGCGAAGAGCTTTGAATTGAAAAGAAACTCTGAAGGAGTTTTTTAGCCGATGAGAGAGAAGACCAGCTTCTTGCTAACCAGCCGGCTTCATATCTAATAGTTTCCGGAAGCGACTTGCGAGTTGCCTCCTGTCACAGAAATCCCCTTGACGATGACTTGATCGCCATCGATGCTCTCGACCTTAACAGCAACAGTGTCACTTCCTGTGCCCGAGCTCAATTCAAAGAAGTTGTAGTCTTGACGAGTCAGACCGCTGGTCCAAGTAGAGCCTCCATCGGAGCTGACTTGCAGGTCTGCAGTGCGCTAGTAATTGTTAGAGAGTCATGTTCTGGGTTATGAATCTTGCGTCCTTACCTTGTTACCATTGACGACTTGTGCAGAGAACCAATTGGCGGAGACTCCTTCTTTCATGTGGACTTCAAGGGCGCTCGAGATGGGACAGTCGACATAGTCCCATGTTACGTCAATGATACCTTTGCTTGCATCCGCGAGTTCGGTGAAAGCATCCTGGAATAGATCCAGGTGGTTTGTGCCACAGCCTGGACATTGGTCCACGATCTTCCAGATCTTAGCTCAGTCTTTCGTGATTTTCTTGGGCTGAGCGACTTACCATGGCAGTAATGCTGTTGCCACTAGGCCCGGTGACTTTGACGCAGCCTCCACAAGCTTCGCTGTTATCCCAGTTGCTGTCGCTCAGGGCGGTGCCGTAGATTCCGGATGGGATTTTGTAGGTTGAGAAAGAGCACATTCCACCTTGCGTATTGCCGCCATAGAATGTTGCCTCGCCTAAGAGGGCTGCCGCAGAGGCGACCAAAGTCGACAGGAGCGTCAAGGAGAGCATCTTGCAAGAAGATATCGTGCTGAAAAGAATGATGTACATTCAAGAGTGACGTTCGTGATGTGAGTGAGTAGCAAGCGTCAAGCTGCGTGTGAAACAAGACTCGAAATGCTGAAAGAGAGACCGATCTTGTATGAATGAGAAGGAAAGATGCACGGCACCATAATTACCTATTTGCTGCAGCAGTAATGAAGCCGTCGCGACCAATATCAAGAGGTACTCATGTAGATGCAGACCAGAATGTGCTCCGTCCAAAGAGAAGAGTCTTCCGTATGGGCTTGGCAAGGATGCAAGGTCTCAGCCTGTATATAGGCGACGGTCCTGAGCCCCAACTATAGCGGGCACTTTGGCGATGTTTCATGTTGAACATGGTGGGTCGTGCAAACCAGATCTCCATCGGCTCGACCGGTTCAACTAACGCTGGGTGCTTACCAGCGACGGTTGGGAAGCTCACGAAGCCTACAAGCGAGGCGAATTACCAGCGCACCACGACGATGAAAGCGAGGACGACGATGGCCTGGGCCAGAGCGCGACCTATCACGCCACCTACCCGAATGAGGCAGGTAATCTTCAGACGTGCCACGGTATAGGTCGATTCGACCCCGTTCAGCGCCGCTACATGGCAAACAAGCAGTTGATACTCCCAAACGTGCGCTTGTTGCTGCCGAACGACGCCACTTTCTTGTACCTTGTTGGCTCTGCGCCCGCGGTGATCGCAGCGGCGAATCCTATGTTCGCCTTCACGAAATCGCTGTGGAAAGGGGCCGTGAGAATGATCACGTCTAGACAGGCTTGGAACAATGCGCTGGCCGAAGAACTCTTGTGTACGGACCGGACCTACTTGAGCCTCCAAGCCAAAAGCTGAGACTGCAAGAGCTCACACGCTCACGGCGGAGATAACCATGGCTCTGGAAGGAAATGGTGTTCGTGCGAGCGTATCGGAAAGCGGTGCGAGCTGCAAGAGCCCTTGCTATGGAGCGAACCGCTTCTTGCAGTAAGGGGCCGAGTGCGTCGAATATGAAGGAAGTGAGGTCGCATGAGCTCACATGCGCGTGGCAGGAAGGCGCTGGTTTGAGGTAATGTTCGTGCAATTTTGTCGCAAAGCCGTGCATATTATTCCACGACCACTCGACGTAGAGCTCCCTGAGAGTCGTTGTCGTGATCCTTTCTGAGTCCGTCAATGCATTGGAGTCGATGGGGAATCTCTGCGGTGTCGTTGTATTTGGAGAAAACTTAATGCTCTAGCGTAGCTAAGTTAAAGTGGCTGGTGAGTTGAGTTTGTGGCTGCTGATCGCTCGCTCGCTTGTCGCTTCGCCCACATGCGTATGTCCTCGGTGTATAGCGGACGATGTACCTACAGGTCCACAGCAAAGGTGGATGATTTGCTAGAGATTTCAGGAGCAAAGTGCTCCAGTATGAGTATCGCGAAGGAAATCTCACAACAGCATGGATGAAGTCGAGAATCCAGATCTGCCAGCTGCCGGCGAGTCGAGTCCCACACTCAGACCGATAGTCGACGAAGATGATGGCAGCAGTGATGGTGCTGTCGAGGATGTTCAGCCACCCGTGGACACTACGGAAGCTGACGTTTTAATCGCGACTGGCGAGACAGATGTAAAGCCGGCTTTGCCAGCGTCGAGAGCAGCAGTTCCAGTACGACCTCAACTGAAGCGAGAACCCTCCGCCCCTCCCTCACAACCTCCGCCAGCACCGCCCGCACAACTTACGGACCCCCCCGACTTCTCAGAGCAAGCGCCAGACAGCTTGACCCTCGCTGATCTCAAGCGCATACGAAACAGCTTCCCCAATGCTCAGATCCCGCAGAAGCAGCAGTTGCTTGAGAACGAGAAAGTGTATGACTTCGACTATCAGGAGTCGCAGTCATTTCCGGTGGAGTTAGAGGAATGGTTCAGCTATAGCGAGCAAGAAGAGTTCAACTTGCGCATATGCAGGAGCAAATTTAACGACGAATGGAGGGCGACCGAAGAAGGAAAGTCAGACTGGCTCGATGTCACTGAAGATGCACGCAGAGCTTTCACAAAGAAATGGATTGAAGTGCTGCAGAATTCCAAAGAGGTTGAGCCAGCAGAAATCACGTTGGCGCTCATGATCTTGACATACATTGGCTTGGGCGTCTGGGAAGAAACAGCAGGGCGACAAGAAGGCTGCGCGTTGAAAGACCTGTTTCCAAACTGTTCATTGGGAGGATCGCGTTTGGATGAGTACGGCTCTTCCAGCTTGCAAGTGCAATGGATCGTTGCTATGGTCGACACGCTTCACTCATGTGACGGACTGAAAACAATTTACGACACCTTGAGAAGTGTATGCGAAAGTGATTTCCAGAGCGTCCCACCGGAATTGTTATCCCGTAATGAGAATCAACCGCGGCGAGGCGACGAGAGCCGGGAGTTGTGGTGCTGTCTAACCCTCATGTACCTCTTCGTGGAAACCTCTAGGACTGCGGGAAATAACCACCAGCCTTTGAGGCAAGACGTGCTAGCACTGGAGCCCAACTTTCTCAACTACCTCACCCAGATCGTGGCTCGTCTTCGCTGGGATGAGAGCGCACCCATACCGCTTACGAAGATGCTACTTCTGTCGTGGAAGACAATACTAGTATCATTTGGCGGTCTCAAGGACGTTGAACATGTCAAGTCATCTCTGCGAGACACAAAGGCAGAGGAGCAACAAGACGCTCGTGGTCAGCCTGTCATCACTGCATCGCCTTTGGACTATCACCTCTTTCGCCAGGAAATCAGTTCCAAGTATCCCGCCTATCAGCCACCACCTCCACTGTTCCCGCTCGAACCAGAGAACAACACGATTCTGCCCCCGCTTAAGCATCGCAGGCCGAGTTATGCTGCTTCTGTCGACACGGCGCATACGGGAGCACCAGCAGTCGGGACTGGCTCAATTATGCATCAGCCAATTCACATTGCTACTCCTGCTCCATCGCCGCCACCATCTCCTGCGGGTCCTGGTAAGGCCGGAAAGAAGCAGAACTACCAGACTAATCAGATGTTCCCATTCCTCTATCCGCCTCTCGATGCCAGTAGCAACGACCTCGGAGGCAAAGGCAGCACGGAAGTGCAGGATGCTTTGGTGGGTCGGAAATGGGAAGGCGTAGACATTCCGACCAGCATCCTTGAAGCCGCAGAACTGTTCGCCAAACGAATGCGGGCAACCAGAGCTATGAAGCAATTGTGGGAAGCCCGCGTCGACTTCATGAAGCAAGAACGTGGATGGAAGAACCCTGACGACAGTGTACCGGATGCTGATGTGGACGATTTCGAGCTTATACCGGACCCGGCGCCGCAGGAGACAGCTCAGCAGGGGCAACCCGAAGCTCAAACCGACGAACAAAACCGACTGTCTACAGTCAACAATTACTACCGAGATTCCTTGCCGCATCTGCAGAGCGCAGTAATAGTATTGCTGAAGGCTGTATTGCAGACCGTGACCGATCTCGTTACTAAGAATAATGGGCAGAATGGCCTTCAAGCCGGTATACAGTTCAACGACACCAATGGTGTGAATGGGACCAAGCCGCTTGAAAATGGCATCAACGGGCATAGCGATGGCATTGAGAACACCATGGAAGAGCTCGACAAACAGCGATCGCAAGAAATCGCTGCCAAAGCATTAAGTGCCATACTGCTTCTTCTTCTGAAGTGGTTTAAAGTATCGCACATCCTTCAATATGAGTACATGACACAGTTGCTACTGGACTCTAACTACGTCCCGTTAATACTGAAGTTGTGGCAAACTCAAGAGATCGGACGGGCGTGCCACTTCAGGCTTGAACGAGAAGACAAGAATTTCTTCTACTTCTGTCAAGCCAACTCCCGCAAAGGCCCTCCCGATGCCTCTAGATCGGATGTCAATGGTGCACTGGAAGACTCAGAAGACGAAGCAGCACCACCTCCAATCAAGCTCAAACGCGACTCAGCAGAGGAAGTCCTCTCTCCCACCATGGACTCACTAGACTTCACGCATCCACCAGAAATCGACGAGCTCGGCTACCCACAAACACCACTACCCCTTGACCCTCTGAAAAACTACTCCTACCGCAACGTCTTCAGCGCAATCAACTATCTCCGTGTGCTCCAAAAGGTCACCCGCCGAAAAACGCACCGCGCATTACTTCTCGTCAGCTACAAATCTTCGAGTCACCTGAAGAAAACACTCAAAATCCCAATCCAAATGTTGCGGTACTACACGCTCAAACTCTTCAAATCCCAAGTCCCCTTCTGCGGCCGAAAATGGCGTCAAGGAAACATGAAAATCATCACAGCAGTCTGGCTCTCCGTCCCCGCCGAGTTACGGGATGACTGGCTTTCAGGAGGTGGTGGAGGGATGGGAGGTGCTTGTGTCGGTGATGTCGATGGGACGGTCGAAGACGCTTTACCTTTGGAGCAGAGTCTGAGAGCGTTGACGCATTGGTGGAATTTGAGGAATTTCCCGGACGTTATGGGCGTGGAGGATCAGACAAAGTTCTTTGAAGAAGAAATGGATTTTTTTGCGAGGGAGTTGGAGAAGATGGAAATTGGGCGGGAGCAGGAGGAGATGAGTGAGGAGGCGGGCTTGGAAGAGGGGTGGCAGGGGCCTATTGAAGGGTATTAGTGAGGATTTTGGAACAGCAGTAGTAGATGGTGAATGGATAGTTCCAGGAATGGGATTGAGAGCTGTTGGAACAGAACACTCCAGAAATTATCGAATAGATGAACTGTACATGCTCAGTGCCTGACGCGGGGACCACGAGCAGCCGTGGTGCATACTCTATACTTTCTACAGGTGAATCAAAGAGAACAATCTTCTGATGTTCCCAGAGACGACAGTGTTCTTGCAATATCAATGCGGAGGTTCCAGAACCTTTTCACTGCCCCACTAGTCAGACGTGGTTGTTCCCTGCCAAGCTTTAGTACACGTGGAGAAGAGCCTCAACTTTCATGTGAACGCAGGTTCGCAAGTCGGTTCCGGCTCCTGAACTTTCACAAGGCGTCCACTGTCTCTCAGTCACGATGGCTACCCAGCAGCCGCCAGATCCAAGAGCTCTGGCTGACTGGGAGGATGCCTTCCAATATCCTCTGCCTGTGGTTCGGAAACTCGAACAGCAACTCCGTAAGAACATCGAGGACAATCGCCAGAAGCTGCGATCTTTGGTCGGAACGAGTTACCGCGATCTATTAGGAACAGCCGAGAGGATAATAGACATGGACAATCAAATTCAAGAGGTAGAGCATCATATGGCAGACATTGGGAGAAAGTGCAATGCCAGGACTGTGGAGAGAATTGGAGACAACCACAAGAAACTCAAAGCGGAAAGAGGGCAAGAAGAGCGGTCGAGATATGCAACACTGGCGCAAACAAGAGTTTTACAAAATGCGATCGCAGCGACGGGCAGACTGGTCAAAAGAAAGGGAGACGCGCTGTTGGCTGCGAAACTGCTCATACTTGCAAGATTGCTACACAAAAGCTTGAGCGAGCAAGGCAGTCCCCCGCCCGTTCTGGAAGACTTGAGACAAAAGCTGGCACAATCAAGAAAAAGACTGCTGGTATACATCTCGAGATCATTGGTGAGGGCCAATGTCGAGAAGGAGGCCACCGTGAACACATTATGCGCATACTCGCTCATCTCTACTGCGTCGCCGAAGGATGTACTACGATACTTCTTGCACACCCGATTTCAGCAGTTCGAGCTACATGCCGAGACACCCTCCGAAAGCAATCTCATGGAAATGCTGGACCTGTACCGTCGCACGCTCCTCGATTCACGAGAATTGTTCCCCCGACGGTTCGCAGACGCGCTGTCCCAGATTTCCAAGGGCACCTTAGTGAGAGATCAAAATGTTCGCTTTGTATACGAACTGAGCCTTGATGTGTACGAAAGGTGGATCACTGAAGATGTTCGAAATTTCCATCCTTGGGTCAGACATGATCAGCTCTCGACATCGGACGTGGCAGACGCGCTGGCATCGTGGACCAAGCAAGCACAATCTTGTCTCCTTGAAGCTCTTGCCATGGCCTTGGACGGCCAACGCGATGCTCATGCTGTTTTAGCCCTGCGCCACAACGTACTCTTGAAGTACTTGTCTCTCAATGCCAAGCTTCGAAGCGAAGTGCACTCCAGAGCAATTAATGATCTACGCACCGCGTTTCTTGATCGTCTCGTAAGCCTTGCAGTACAAGCAGCCACAATCACGGAATTCACGCCCAACGAACAAGCATCTGAGTCACCACCTCTCTCGACGAACATGTGGGATCTCGCCACAGAGCCGACGGACCTCAGTGGCGGAGCAATTGCGTTTCGTCATGCAGTTCTGCAAAGACAGCATGGCCGCACAGACATGATTTCGCACTTCACTAATGCTCTAGATGATTGGCTTGGTAGGCTACATAAGTATAATGAAGCAATTGCTTCGATGCGGAGCAGCAAGTGGGATCTGGATCTAGACGTCGACCTCGACGATCTTGAAGATGACCATCCACTGCAGGTTATCTTGAGCAAGCAAGACCCACAACAACTTGAGAAGACTCTTTCCAAAGCGGCAGCCACGTCCCTGCAGAAAGCCTACGACGCCACGGAGAAGACTTCCGAGTCAGGGCTCGATCCGGCAACTCTCATCCGTATTGTAAGGGAAATCGACTTGCGAAGACGTGGACTGGGAGAAGAAATGGAAGAGGTCAAGTCCATCAAGCCCAATCAGGAATTCATCGCAACATTGCAAAAGAGCATAGCAGCTCGAATCTCCGAGGACGCGTTGAATGCATATCTCAAGAGGATTCTGGAAGCAGCACATACGCCAACCACGCTGTGGGATGGATCACCACCACTACCGGTACAACCTTCTCCAGCAGTGTTCAGGTTCCTGAAATCTCTCCAAGGGCAAATGTGTACAGTCGGCAATGATCTTTGGAGCCCGGCAGCAGTAGCAGCATTGAAGACTCATAATGCCGACAGGTTGGGAATGGGGATCGTCTTGGAAGAGATCGACCAGAGTAGTGGTGGTGTGGCACTGACTAATGGTCATACCGAGGCGAAAGGTGAAGGGCAAACGCAGAAGATCTCCGCTGCTGCGTTGAGAGATGGACTCGTTGGATTGATGTTCGATGTTCTGTACTTGCGGCGGGTACTTGGGTCCAACAACTCGTTCGCTGTCCTTGTTAACAAACTCAAGAAGCGCTTGGAGCTCGATATCACTTCGACCGAGCGCCTGCAGAAGAGTGTTGATGAGTACTGGAGAAGAACATATCTTCTCTTTGGCCTACTCGCCACCTGAGTCGCAGAGAGTCGCGAATCCTATGTGGCGTCTCGCCGTTCCAACGTTGGGCATAGAGTTGTGACAAGGCTGCTTCTGGGGAAAAGTGAGTCCTCACAGCGTAGGTATATAGCAAGCGCCATGACAAGCGCGGAACTCGTGTGTGAAGCACATGGCAGCCATACGCAAAGAAGCACAAGCAAAAAGGGGCAGATTCGCTCCTGCACCGCATGCATCATCAGCGCTTCCACATCTGAAAGCAGACAGCACAGGACTTCTGTGTTCGGTGTGCCACGGGCCACGGGCCACGGCTGCGGTAGCTCGAGAGTCGAGACGTGCAGAGGCGCTTGAGCTTGTTTGCGCCAGCCACGTCTCGATTAGGAAGAGGCCTGCAATGTTCGTCAGGCGATGAGGCAGCGAGCGTTTCGAAGGTTTGGGAAGGATTGATGGTGGGCGGAAACGTCGAGTGTCGCAAAGGCCTGAAGAGGGAAGAGGTGATTGGATAAGAGTGAGATCGGTGCTCCCCTGGGGCCTGCGCTGGGGGAATATATTGTTTCAAGTTGGGCCACGCAGCGCCCGCTATTGGTTGTGGAGCGGTATCCCAAGCACGAATAATGAAAGGTCGGGGCTGATCGCTGCTCGCCGGCTGCTGGTGACTTGGACGCGCTTTTTCGTGCTCACCATACCATGCTGGTGTGGGTGGACGGCGTTGTGCAATAAAGTATGTGAGGCATGTATGTATGATGTATGATGTATGATGATGGGACTGTCGGACTGTCGAGACTCGAGACTCGAGACAGACCCTTGCCGTGCCTTCGTTTGACAAGCATCCAGGAGGCTGGCAGCTGCAAGGATGCTCTAACGCATCCGTGACCCTGCGAGCGGCCGTTGTCGTCCAGTGTATTAGTCTGTCTCACCATAAACGCTGCCGCCGTCTGCGCTCGCGCGGCGCTGCTGCAATGCTGTTGCAGTCGCTGCTGCCGCTGCTGTTGCTGCTGCTGCTGCCCTCTGGTTCTTCGTCCGTCGACGTCGTGCTCGACTCCCGCCAGTATCATACACCCACGCCGAGAGCCAGTGTTTGTACATACAGCGTGCTGCTCTGTCTGTCAACCTCCCCAGCTGGTCCACACGCGCCCGCCCGCCCGCTAGCGACCCTCCTCGGCCTCTGCATCCAGTAGCCCGCTGCAGGGCAGGGCGGAGATCGCTGCCCTTCGTTGCCCTTCGAACTGCACGCCAGAGCCGCACAGCTCTCCACCCGCCGACATACACGACTCGCTGCGCCAGCGTCCAGCCAGCATCTCCTCTGCTGCTTCCGCCTGTGAGCGCGCGACACCTCTTCGCCATGTCTACCGCCGTGGCAACAGCGCCGTCCACCACCACCACCACCACGCTTCCGCCCTCTCTTGAGCGTGTGTCACCGCGCCAGTGCACAGCCATTGCACCTTCTGCCTCAACTCCTACCTCGGCATCGATTCGCGAGCCTGCCGCGAAACGCGCGCGAAGCAATGCCTCACCGAGTGACGAGAGCAGACCGAGAGTAGAGCGCTCCAATTCGAATGGCAAGAGCTCGCCGACTTCGTGCGTGCCACCTTCTTCACGCCTTCGTAACACACATGCACTAACGCAGAACAGACGACCAAACGGGATACCGCCAATGATCAAGGTGAAGAAAGAGCCTGGCTCACCAGCTCTGTCTTCAGCGCGACCCCGACCGAAGAGGCTGGATTTGTCCTCGAGCATGTCCACCGGCCGTGGGCCACAAACCGCGCAACCCTCTGCCCCACTCAGGTCTCGGGACTCTGCTGGTCTGCACATTCAAGATGTCGGCCTCGCCTGCTTGTCGCCAGGCTTTCAGACTAACGATCCGAGCATGCGGGAACAACTTCAGCGGAGTATGGATGTTCGAGACCAGCAGAGGATGATTATAGAGGCACGGCAGAAGGGCGGAAAGTCGAGTGGGAACGACACAGCAGACGGACCTCGAACACAAGATAACACTTTATTTGGCGTATCGACCGGCATGCGCACACCGAGTACTTCGAAACGAAAGGGACCGCCACCTGGACTGTCAATTGCTGCCCCTAATGCTTCACAATTTGCTCACGACCGAGTGATCCAATCGGCACCTCTCCACCAGACATTCACGGGACTTCGACCCGGAGAATATCCTTCTTCACGGCATGCCCAGCATGGACCCAGTGGCTTGAGCCAAACGAGTCATATACACCACGTCCCTGCGACGCAAACAAATAACAGACTGCCTCCAATCTCGGATGTCTTCGCTAATGATAGACTCGACGCCCCACGATATGCCAACAATAACTCACCAGGACATTCATCACACTCAAATGCTCCACCGCCTGTGCCGTCGCCTGGCTTCGCACCAACGTCACAGCATCCTCCACTCAGCGCCCGAGAAAGGTTTAGGTCTGCCGAGGAAGCAGTGCAAGGTCTGTCTGGGGGTCGGGATGACTTGATGCCAAAGGTGGTTCATTATGGAGGAGTACAGCCACCGACGCCACCCTCCCCAATGCCAGGATCCGGACCTCAGCAATCAGCAGCTGGGGCTCAGCAATTTTCACAGCACCACCACGATTCCCGACCAGACATTCTTGCTCGGACACAATCCATGAACGGGCGCAGGCGAGGTCGAGACGAGTATGAGCGTGACAATGGCAGTCCACCATCCGCCTACAACAGGTCAGAACCGAAACGGGCGACATTCGCCCTACGCGGGTCCGATGATGAAGAAGATTGGAGAGCGAACATGTCCAATGCCGAAAAAAGAGCCGAATTCATACGACTTTGTGAACGTGCTTGGGATCTCTTCCACTCTTGATCGAATATTCGAAGTGATTTTCTGTGCATGTCAGCGATCTTTTATTGCCCAACAACCATCCGGCATATTTTTAGCACACGATTGAATGTTTACATACGCGATGCCACTAAATGTTCCATCTTGGAAAGCAACCAACTCCAACCTATTTTTCGGGCTGGACGGGGTTTGCTTGCGCCTTTTTCTTGCATTTCTAGCGGGTCCGGGTCATCTACAGTTTCAGCTTCTACTACTACAGCCAACATGGGGAAGAGGAACCAGCCCACTACTTTAGTATTTGCGATAGTTCTATGGTCATACGGCGTAATGGGAGAAGGAAGGGTCCTATTGCGATCTCGGGCTGGAAAGGAGGTATGCTGAATTGACGAAGGCGGGACGGAATGATACGGGAGGCACAGTGAAGTGAAGGTAGTCGAGAGATCCTCAGAAGTGCGAAACGCGAATGAAAGTCACAAAAGGGAGACCTCCAGATCAATATATTCTTTCTAATGCCATTCTTCCGCGCCTCGGGGTACTTTCAGACTGGCACCTGGACGTAGCATTGATCCGCGCCTCAGGCCTCGAGGCAGAAAGGCTTCCTTCCGAAAGTCCCATTGCCAACAGCTTCAGCTCAATCTACAGTACTGTCTCCGAAACTATTGTATTCTGAGATTGGCGAGAGTTTGTCACATTTGCGTCAGAGTTTGTTGTCCCAATTTATTAGAGAGGGAGAGACGTCACAAGCCAGGCTTGCGACATCACCTCGTTACTGCTAAAGGATGGAGGCTTCATAAATATCGTTTCCGTTACGAACATAGCTTTTTACCGAGATGGAAGTCGAAGATCATCGATGGGAGGGACGAGCGAATTCGTTGACAGCTGGTCAGATCGCAGAATGGCACACTCGTGAAGTGACGAAATAATGTCGCGGTACCTAGGTAATGACCTATGCCTGTACAAGTTTTCCATCTCTACTCTGCAGAAAAGCCTCTCGAGGCCATGAAACGCCGCTTGCGCCTGGCTTATGCAAATCATACGTTCGTCGCAGGCCACCCAAACGTGGCATTAATACGCTCTGTTTGGCGCTATGCCACAAGGCACTCGCAACTCAAAATGCTTCGGCCGTGTTCGATGCATGCCCGTCCTCTATGCCGCGTTCACTTTCTCGTCGCCCTCGTCCGGCTTGCCGTGCAGTTGATCGTCATGGTTGTTCTTGGCCTTCTTGGCCTTGCCGTTTTTCTTATCCATTTGTTCACGCTTCTTAACTGCCTCCTCTCGCTCCTTCATGCGCTGTTCCTCGGCAGCAACCATATCCATCCATTGATCCTCGCCCTGGTATCGCTCGTGATGAATCTTCTTCTCGATGATGTTCTTGTGGGTTGGGTCGTTCGGGTCGAGATATTTGACAGTCTCCCATCGTCCGGTGCCCTTCATGCGGTCGGTACCTTCAAATGCCAGAGAAGCGATGACTGCCGCAAGAGTGAAGCCCTGTGCATACACACGAGCCTGTACGATCTTTTGTTGTGTAGTGAGGTATGGGTTACGACCAACGATTCCCATTGCCGCAGAGATCGACACGACCCACGAGCCAACTACCAATCCATATCGGTTCTCGGAGCACCATCTTGTGATCTTCTCCTTGGTTGATTTTTGTGAGTCGAGGTGTTCTTGCAGCTGTGCCTGTTCGTCTTGGTAGCTTCTGTCAGGTTGTCGTGAGGCCTCGAATCTTCTTGAGTAGGAGTCGGCTGCGATGATTGCAGCAAAAGTTCCAGATGATGTTATCAAGAATGCGCGGAATGGCAAACTGAGACTTCTGAAGGCCGGATATCTTATTGATGCTGCCCATACCCCTAGAGCACCCGCCGCAGTACCAGCGACACCTCCACCAATACCACCTTTAATTGTGGCACTGCCAAAACGTCAGTGTTGCATGGCATTGAGGTTGCTGGAGAATCGCCAAGGCCGAAACTCACTTGTAGTGCTCCTGCTCTTCCTCTTTTGTGAGAATCTTCATGGTGAGTGTTGTGTAGGTATTGGACTGTTCTTAGAGAAGTATGCGCACACCAAGGTCGAATGGCAGAGGAGAAGTCGCTGGTGCGAGAAGCAATCATAAGACTGCTCTGGCTGGCGAGCGGATCAATCGCGCGTCAATGACGGAAGAAGTGTCAAGCTTTCATTTTTCGCCCGAGCTCGCTTCGCTTCAATGGTCGTCGCGTGTCGCATTTCTGACCTCATCCCGGATCACAACCTTATTGGCGGCAGCGCTGCTCGAAGCAGTATAGCACCACCGAGAATTACTACACCCTTGATAGGGCTGGATCAGCAGCGAGCAGCTTCGCGGATTTTGTGCCTGCCTGTGTCATCTCTGTGCGAGCATGACAGCGCAGCGACTGCGTAACGTTCGGCCGCAGCCGGACGATGTCTCAGACCATGGCGAGGAATCCGACATGGACTCCACCGGCGAGGAGGATACGGAAATGGATGGTGTAGAAAATGGAAGCCAGAGCGATGCGGAAGAATCTGGCTCAAGTGCTAGCGAGGTGCAGGCAGACTCCAAGCAGACGCTGAGTGATGTTGTTCAGAATAGTGGACTTTCATTTGATGCTCTTCAGACAGCCTTCAAGGATGCAGCAAATGCACACTCGCGAAAGCGCAAACGAGGTTCAGATACTTCGCCGGACCAGGAAGACAAGCTCCAAGCACTGAGAGACAGACTTCGTCAGATCAAGGATCAAAAGGCTATGTCTAGCATATCTCGAAAGACTCCGAAATCAGGCGTCAAAGCTCCTCAGGATGAAGACGAAGAGGCCTCAGGTTCGGACTCAGATTCTGCACCATCAGAAGAAGGTGTCCCATCTCGCACCTCCAAGCACGCCCCTACCGCTCAGTCTTCAAAATTCCAAGTAAGCCGCAAGCGTCAAGTCATAGACGTGCCAAAGCGCGTGGTACGCGATCCTAGATTCGATGCTCTACACCAAAAGTCCGCACATCCTGGCAATAGCGAAAAAGCATATGGCTTCTTGAACGACTATCAAAAAGACGAGATCAAAGAGCTGAAGGAAGCTGCCAAGCGCGCGAAGAATGCAGAAGACAAGGAGAAGCTCAAGCGGAAAGTGGGCAGCATGGAGAATAGGCTGAAGGCGAAGGAAGCCAAGGAACGAGAACAGGCGATTCTGCGGCGACATAGGAAAGAAGAGCGGGAACGAGTGGAGCAAGGGAAGAACCCGTATTACTTGAAGAAGAAGGATATCAAGGAGAAGGCACTGGTGGAGAGATTTAACAAGATGAAGAGCAAAGATCGCGAGAAGCTGCTGGAGCGGAAGAGGAAGAAGGAAGGGCAGAAGGAGAAGAGACGGATGCCCAATGCAAGAAGAATCCCTGCCGGTTGATGATTGTTTACAACAATCTCTTGGAGTTTCAGCTCGAGTTCAGGATCGAGCGTCCTTCTCGCTGTGCAAACTCGCTCGCTACCAAATACATGCGGCCTTTTCACGACGGTCACCGCCAGCCATCACTCCCACTCCGAAGCCTTGCCACCTCCCTCACGACTGCTGCCTGGCCCCACCCTATGGACAAAGACTAAAGTTATGACCACTGAAAACATGACCAGCATGAGGACTATCCGCACGCGCTGCATCTCTCTTGATCTGATTTTCCTCCTCAACCCGCACATGTGCCCAAGCTCTTGACGCACAAGCAATATAAGTATCCACCGCATGCGACGCACAATTATGATAAGGTCTAAGCCTTATGACCACATCATCGCAATGCTGGTAAATGCAATTATAATGTCCTGGCGCCGCGGCTGTCAATCTCTGCCACGTTCCTTCGGTTTTCGCAAACTATGCTTCTTTTACGAGATGGCAGAGATCGGGGCGGTAGAACATCCGTTTTGCTTCTTCGATCTAGACCACCACTCAGCGCCAGTCATGGCGCATGATTCATCTATCCGACTTACCAACTCGATTTGTTGCGCCGCTCTACCACTCCGCAAAGCTTGGCTCATGCGAAGCTGGAATTCGTAGTTTGGGATTATGATGTGGTCCATGTAGTAATTGTAGTGTTGCTTCCAGTCTGGATGGTCTATGGAAATCATTGGAGCTATTAGCTCTAGGCCGCGACACCAATAGATGCTGAGGGCGTGCCAGGGGGTTTCGCAACGTAGTGGTGTGGGCGTAGACATTTTGGTGGAAGGATGGAATGGATTGCTTAGTTCGAATGATGATCTGGATGGATAAGATTGCCATGCTCTGCTGGGACGGGGGGGCTTGTCTCAAGATAGCAGGTGCAACGCAGAATTTCTAGGGAAGGTAGGCAAGATGTGATAAACCCACTTCTGTGGTAGCCAAAAAGCCGCTTGACAAGAACATGCGAAAGACGTCGAATCCGAACGACGGGGAGGAATGTTTTCTGAAAAGCACTTGCGCTCGGCACAAGCATACCAACATTGTTCCTTGACCCGGACTACGAGAAGCGAAAACGACTCGACTAGACATGTCCATGGGACTGAATTCCGTTGATCCACTTTGGCGGACAATGTACCCTTTTGTTTCCTCAAATCTTCTGCGATCCTAAATGTTGATATCATTGAGCCATCAGCGGAGTGAACTTTTAGGAGCTCACATCCAATAAATTTCTAGAATATCAGCTGTCGTGCCTGCCGCTAGGAAAGAAGTGAAGAGCTTTGCAGAGAGCGGAGAGAGGAGACATGAGAGTTCGAAGTGAACGTGCCGTTTGCATCACATTATTGGCGAATTGTAGATGACTCGCTCAAGATCATGGTAGGCATCACGGAGCTGATGTCAATTCTTGTCCGCTCTGTACAAAATCTCGAAGGTGAGATCATGCGAGGTCATTAGCTTAAACCTCACTTCTACCATGCGAAGCAGTCATTGTGCCATCACGGCATCTTCGCCTTCAGTCACAGCTTTGCTTTGAGTTGACATCCACACTCCAACCTTTTCATGCTATTACTACGTTTGGTGGCAATCCTCGCATCCCTTTTTTTTTTTGGAAAGCAAGGCCGTGGAGAATGTAGCCAACCTTGGTGGTCGAATGTTTTCTTGTGTGCCGATTGAATGTCAGGCACGGATGCTTACTCGACGTTGCACGCTCTGCCAAATAAGTGATGAGCGTTGTGATTCGCACCATAAATTTTCTTCGCATTGACTATTAGGGTATCTGTTCTATCCCCCATATCCTCCCATGGGCGGTCTCGCGCCGCATCGCACCGTGAGGCATCATCTCCCTTGGCCTTCAAACATATCTCTAGCATGAACAGTAATCATACAGATCGTCCTCCCATTTTTATAAAAATTCAGAAAAATCGAAAAAGCTTGCTGATCCTCCGTCCAGTCGTGGCAAGGTCATAATAAAGAAGCTCGGGCTAAATGTACAATGTGGCGAATGGTGCTTAAATACAGACAATAGCGTAGTTGTCGTGAGAACGGTATATCTGGTTCGGCCGTCTAAATTGCTGGCGCCTGTTGGTGACGCATTAAGATGTTGATCTTCGAAGCTTGATGGGAGCAAAATGTCGCGCAATCGAGAAAGTCGTTATTCTTCGTTGGTGGTCTAGATGCTATTATTGAGCGGCTCGAGGTTGCTCGGTAGGGTCGGCAGGTGGTGCCGACGCAGGTGTTGAACGTGGCAGGCCAAGAGGGTCTTCACGATGTCGAGAAATTGCCGCCCTAGCAGGAGTGTCAGGCTGCCCTTCCGCCCGAGCGTATGGCGAGTCATACTCTTGTTGTCTTGAAGCGGAACCTCGTGTCACAGGTGACTCCTGCTCGGACCTGGTAGAACGTGCACGCCTTCGTCTGCCGGACGATGAACTCGAATGGGAATTACTTGCACTTGGAGGCTCGCGTGCTGCTGGTGTTAGCATCGCGGCTATAGCCATTGTTGTTGTCGTTGGAAGTGCAGGCTTTACTTCTTCTGTTGCTGTAGTGGCAGGGCCGGGACTGCTTTCCGTTGGCTGCGAGGATGCCTGCGCCACCATTCTTGGTCCTGATGTTGGGCCTGGCGCACCAGGTGTTTGACTGGTCGCTCCAGCGGTCTCGGCTTTCTTCAGCGCTTCTGCCTTTGTAGGACGACCTCGCTTACGCTTGATGGGGGGCTCCGATGACTGGGACTGATGGGCATATATCGTAGGTGCCGGAGAAGGCTGTAGCTTGGGCATGATGGCACGGCCGCCAGCGGGACCAGGTGCACCTGCCGAGTATGATGCTCCTTCATATGGTAGTCCTCTTTTCAGGGTAGGCGGTGCTGTCGAAAGCGGTGTCGGCGTGTGCGCAGCTATAGGCGTTCCCATTTGCAAGGATGCCCGCAAGGCTTCAAAGGCGTATCGGCTAGAATTAAGCGAGCGTCCTGGACGTCTCAACGCATGATCAGCAGTCGATCAAGTAAGCGCAAGGCTCGTGCAGAAGCACGACAACATGGACTGGTTGATGTTGCTGATTATTATTTCAGCGTGGATGACGATATGCTTACCGGGTGGCAGAGGGATTTCTTCCCAACGTGGTTGGATGTTGTAGCTTCGCAGGACGTCGAATAAGACGTGCGGATGCAGATTTGCATTTTTGATTATTTCGGCCAATAGGTAGTTCTGGAAGCATGTCAGACTGGAGTCGTGGCCAGGGATGGGATTGGGCGAGGCAGCACAGGCGGCATACCTTTTCGTGATTTGACCATGGCTGTTCAGGAGGTGTACCTGCCATGCCGAGAAGAGGACGGGAGGAAGGGAAGACGGAGGGCACTCGTAGAAGACATGCGTCCCAATGGTACAGTATTTCAACAATGAGCAGTGGGCGCGTAAGGGACGGTCAAGTCGTCGCTTTTCTAAGCAAGGAAAGCAGCAGCGATAGTAAATGCCCCGAAATGCCCCCAGCACCAGAGATGCTTCGAACGAGTGTAAGAAGAGGCGCGCCCAACAATTAGAGAAGGAGATGCATCACGACACCAGCATGCGACCAGGCAGTGAAGGAAGATGTTTGGATGGTGAAGTGAGAGCAGTGCACGGCGCGCAGGCGAAAGGAAAGGCTGGGTATATGGTGGTGGTATATGCAGCTAGTCGTCTCCTGCAGACTGCAACATCCCCAATCCACGTTTCAGAGTCTTAGCTGCTTGATGAACTTGCATTGTTAATGCCAGGCTGCCAGGCTGCCAGCGCCTCCGAAATGATTGCAATGCATGGCACAGGGTCATGCGTCTGTCGATACCATTGCCGCGCAGTATCGCCTACCACCGCACACTTTCCCAGCAGCACCCCGCGGCATCTCGCACACGAATCCCGCACGCGGATCATATCATATGACTGTCAGCGGCAGCAAACGTGCTGTGCCCGAACACATGGAAGATAGAAGCTGCGAGGGAGGAAGTGCGCTGCGCTGCGCTGCGGTGCGCTGCGCTACGCTCGTCCAAAATACTTTGTGAAAAAGAGCTCGCGTCGCCGTCGCGTCATTCCTTCCTCCGATGCGACTCGGCCCGTGCCCTGGTCTCCACTCTCCACTCCGAACCTGAACCTTCCACTGCGCCGGTAATCAAGAAAAGTCGTTCCTCATCTGCCGGCAAGGTACATGTACAGTATCGCAATGCCGCGAATGATATCGTCCACTCCTTCTTGCGCAATACCTGAGGGAGCTTTGACGGCCTATGGATGTCTGCAATGTCGACCTTGCCGCTGGACATCTGCGACACCAGCTTGTGCATCTCCTCAGCCGGCGAGACGCCTTGGCCAGGATTGCTAAAACAGACCAGGCTGGTCACTTGACAACGTCCGTCGACTCTGAGCGAAGTTTGAAGCCCCTTTACCGCTGCCTGTGCTGCCTGCTGCCTGCTATCGGCAGCACTTGATTAGACTCACGACGACGTGGCCATGTGCAGGGACTCCGAACAGAGATTCAAATGCCGCTCCACGAGGCCATCTTATCACCACGTATCGAAATCGGTTCAACTTCCTCCATGCGAGGCCCCGAACCAGCAAAAGTACAGCTGTACGAGCAGCGACTCCCATAAGACCCACTCGACATGCTGCCCACCCTCGGTCAGCCCGGCTGCCTGTACGATGATATTGCACCTGAGGCGCCGACGGCCGCAACGTGCACATTCTGCATATAGTGAGCTTGCATGCTCCTCATGGCTCTCTGTCACGCACATTCATGCATCGACCTCCAAACTTGCGGACGAAGCTGAACAACTGTAGGCGACTGCATCTCTTCCGCAGCATTTGCAACTTCATAGGGACCTGGAGCCAGAAGGTACCATAGAACGCGCTACTGCGTGCGACGCTTGACTTGGGTGAGCTTATAATGGCGAGCAGACTTCATCCGACCTCTTCTCGTCCTGCGTTTGAAAGAGTAGATGGTGCGGGCGGGAGGTGCTGATCAGGGAAATTATTCATGAGGAAAATGAGGAATGGTTCACTACGAGCGCGGTTACTCCCGTGTCATCGCCAAAGCCACTTCCCAATCCTTTGCTTCTGCGATTCTTCCCTCTGCAGTGTCTGCACAGTTTGCGCCACAACAACTACTGTTTTACCAGCTCTTTCATTGTCTCTAGCAATTGCATCATATACATGAAGCGCACACCGAGTTCGCGCACATTGAACCTGAGCGAGCAGAAGTGGGTACGAAAAGCATGTTCCACGGGCCATCTAGCACATAGCACGTACTTATCTTTATACTTAGTCGTCAGTCGTCTCCCCCACTGCGCGCACAAGCCATTCATCCGTCACCGAAGTGCGACTTGCGCCCATTCGATTGCGCCGTTCCGTCCGTCTGCGCAGCGACATCTTAAGTCTGCGGCATCTCCCTGTACCTGTGGCCGTCTGTTGGCCTTCTACCCGTTGATCTCGACCGAAGCATTGGTCCGAGCCTGTTGGACTGTGCGAGCGCTGTCGGGTGGTGAGACTGTTGGCATGTGCGGCATAGCGGTCGTCACGCTGAAATTCTGCTCGTGACGCTGGTCGTGGTGCTTGGTGCCTTCGCCTCTTACACCTCCGCTTGAAACTTTGCCGCTTCACCAGCTCATTGCCGCCACCACTGCTCTTCACGATGGCCGAGCGCGAGGGCAAGCAAGAGAAGCTGGAGTCCGAGGTGCGCGACATGCGTCTGAAGGAGGAAGAGACAGATGTGGACATGGACACTGTGCCCTTGGCAGACCCGGAGTCGCTCTCAGCCAAGAATGAGGCTTCCGCTGCCACCAGTCACACCGGCACTCCCGCCAGCTTCAAGCGGCAGTCAAAATCTCCAGTCAAGCAACAATCTGCTGCAGACTCGCCCGCTATGAAGTCTGAGCAGCAAGAAACCATCGGCGGGGATGTTACCCTCAAGATGGAGCCCGGTAAGCCTCCAAAGCTTGCTCGGACAACATCGCACAAGGTCGAAAAGCGCCCACCACCGCTCTTCTTAGACTACGAGGACAAGACTTCTGAGGCTAGAACTGCGTTCGATGTTCTTCCCGAGTGCACATATGCCAACAAATATCTGGGTAGCACTGAACATGCACTCGAGTGCGACTGCTCAGAAGAGTGGGGTAAGTATTCACATTCAAGGCGAAAGAATCAAGTACCATCTTGACGAATGCTAACAGCGATCGCAGATCCCGCTACAAAAACCAATCATGCTTGTGGCGAGGACTCTGACTGTATCAACCGCGCCACCAAGATGGAGTGCGTTGGGGATTGTAATTGTGGCATCGCGTGTCAGAACCAACGCTTCCAACGAAAACAGTACGCAAACGTGTCAGTCATCCAGACGGAGAAGAAAGGCTACGGCCTCCGCGCGAACACCAATTTGCGAGCTAACGACTTCATTTTTGAGTATATCGGCGAAGTCATAGGCGAAAATGTGTTCCGACGAAAGATGCAGCAATACGACGACGAAGGCATCAAGCACTTCTACTTCATGTCTCTCACCAAGGGCGAATTTGTGGATGCGACTAAGAAGGGCAACCTTGGACGATTCTGCAACCACTCCTGTAATCCGAACTGCTATGTCGACAAGTGGGTGGTTGGAGATAAGCTTCGCATGGGTATCTTTGCCGAACGCAAGATCAAGGCCGGCGAAGAACTCGTCTTCAACTACAACGTCGATCGATATGGAGCAGAACCCCAGCCGTGCTACTGTGGTGAACCGAACTGCACCGGCTTCATCGGTGGCAAGACACAGACTGAACGCGCAACGAAATTGTCCAATGCTGTCATCGAGGCACTTGGCATTGACGATGCCGATGCGTGGGATACTGCTGTTGCGAAGAGGCCTCGCAAGAAGAAGGCCGGAGAGGATGACGAAGAATACGTCAACAACGTCGAGCCTAGAGGTCTCGACGAAGAAGGCGTCAACAAAGTCATGTCTTCTCTGATGCAGTGCAAGGAGAAGTGGATTGCTGTCAAGCTGCTCACTCGAATACAGCGCGCAGATGACGAACGGGTCCGCAACCGGGTGGTTCGCTTCCATGGTTATCGCATCTTGAAGACTGCCTTGTCGAACTTTATCGAGGATGTCAATGTCTGCCTACAGATTTTGGACATTCTGGACAAGATGCCTAGGCTTACACGGAACAAGATTCAGGACTCCAACATCGAAGAGACTGTCTCTTTGCTGGTCGGAAACGAGGATTCGAGAGTGTCTACACAAGCAAAGGAACTTATGGATGCTTGGTCGAAGCTCGAGGTCGCCTATCGGATACCTCGTGTCAAGCGAGATCCCAATGCAGCTGTACTCGATCGCAAGGCTGAGCGCATGGACAGGCGAGGAGATGGCGACCGGAGACGAAGCAAGTCGCGGTCACGCTCAAAGTCTCCGGAACGAGTGCAGGCGCCCTCTGGACCACGGAATGGTGCAACACAGCGCGCACCGTTCGCTCGTCCAGGACCACGATTCCGACCTCCACCTCCGGTCGGCCCGTTGCCTCCAGGATGGTTCGAAACGACCGCTGCCAATGGCTCCGTGTACTATTACACTCAGTCTGGTACCACGACATGGCAGCGACCCACTATGCCTGCAACTGCTGCACCTCCTCCACCGCCGCCGAAGACCGTGTCTGACCAACAAATGCTTCAGGATCTCATCAAAAACATTGTAGCATCCAAGAAAGAGCCGACGAAACTGCCATCAGCTACGGCAACGCCAGTAGAGACGACGAAGAAAGAGAAGAAAGAGGAGAAATGGCGATCTTTGCCTGAGGAAAAGCAAAAGCGGTTGTACGAAAGCGCGCTTCAACCACACATCATGCATGTTGTTGGAAAGTACAAGCACAAACTCGCAAAAGAGGATCTGAAACGTTGGGCCAAGGAGTTCGCGAAGCAGATGGTGGACTCAGACTTCAAGAAAAATCGCGTGGATGACCCGAATAAGGTCAGCGATAAAAGGGCTAAGGACGTGAAGAAGCATGCACAAGCGTTCTTTGAGAAGGCTCTCAAGAAGAAGGAAGCTGCTGACGTGAAGAAGGCGGAGCGGAAAGCTCGAAAGGAGAAAGAAGACCGTGACCCAAACACATCAGCTGGCTCCCCACAGCCTGCTCCCGGCAGTCCAATATTAGACGAAGACTTGGCATTGTCTGATCATGACATGGACGATGCTGATGTGGACGGAACCCCTATCGACTCTGAGAGAAAGCGCAGACGTGAAGACACGGCCTTGAATGACGACGATCTATCTGCCAAGAGGCAACGAACAGAGTCTGTAGAACGTGCAGCTCCACCGCCGCCGCCGCCGCCTCCTCCGCCTCCTGCAGAAGACAACTTTGACAGCGAGCAAGCCACGCCACGCACAAATGAGGACGATTGTGCGAATGGCACCCCGAGCGCGGACACGGATCTTGGATTTTCTATCAAGGGCGCAGCCAAAGGGCACAGCCGTCCTGCTTCTCAAAATGGCGAACGCTCCCATTTGGCAACACCTCCGACCACGGGATCGCCGGACCACGATGAAGCCGAAAAATCAATGAAGCGGGCGAACTTCGCAGGCATGAATCCGGATAGGATGCGGCAACTGGGTCTTATGGATGGAGCCAGTCGATAGCATTCGTCCAGCTAGCTGAGCATCTCGTGTGGCGTTTTGGGTTATCTTCATTCCACGGAACATAGCGATATTCGTCCCGAAAAGCTCGGTCTAGTGCGAGCTTGATTGTCTTGTATCCAAGTCTTCGTAGAGAAGAAGCATGTAAGCATGTAATGCTGTACAATAGTCCGTATCTGCATCTTCTTTCTAGGTGAGCTCTAGCGCGAAATCCATAGTCACGCTCATTGTTTTCTCAATCAAACAAATCCTGCCCGAAGTCTTTCTGTCCACACGCTGCCACACTCCAATGACTCCATCCTTTGACTCTCCAGCCATCATGACTACTATTCGTCCAACCTCCAACCGCCGCGATCAATGCCGCACGATCCTCGGCGGGGACTCGAATCCATACATCCTGATGCTCAAGTTTCAGAATGTCAATCGGGATTGCAGTGCCATGCAAGCCCAGAAAAGAAGAGAGTGCGCCAGTGATGTGTAATTGAGCCGTCACATCATCTAGGGCTTGTTTCGGTCGGCCTGGAGCTGAGAGGTGTTGGAGACGGATGTAGACCCAGTCTGGATTTCTGATTGAGAATTCGGACAGGCTTGAATTTTTTGCTGTGACCGAGCTGGATTGTGTTGGCGGTTGTGGGTTGCTTGGTGCGTCGGGGAGTTCTTCTGGGTCCATCGTGTGATTCGGTCGGTGTACTGTTCGAGGGGCACGTCTGTTCTCACCGAGAGCGCAGGATCCTTCCTTGATACCGAGTTTGAGCCTTCGAAGAACTCACTCTCCTGCCCATCAAATTGATCGTTGCGTGTGGTTGCTTTATTAAAAGATTGGGAAGTAAAAAGTAGTCAAGAATAGAGATGTCAAAATGCCAAGCTCAAGGCTAGCGAAGTTTAATAGTGGTACAGACGTGGACGCAGTGGTCCTTCTCGACTCTCTGCATCAGTCGAGATGCGTTGCTCGCAAGTATGCCGTCTTTCTGGACGCCCATGAGATCCTCTACTCAAACTTCATTCGACTCCCTTGTCCTGCCATTGCCGTCTCTGCCTTTCGCTTCAAAGAGTCCGGCGTTGCACTTCTCTCCCTCTGACCAGTGACTCCTGCCAATGCCGCGGCTAACGACCCGCCAACGGCAGGTGCTGTTGAGCGTGTCATCTCGGCTAAGCATGTAGCATGCACGATCTTGCCGTTGTGGTATGTTGCATTCGCGAAGATCCAATCCTGCATGTCCTCGGAATAACTGCTTTTCATTTCCTCAAAGCAGATACTGCATGTGTTCTTGGTCATCCCCGCGGGAGCTCTCACACATTGATCCTGTGGGCCCTTCTGCACTTTCTTCGCTGCTTCACTGTCTGCAGTGGTGGCCGTCGTAGTTGAAGGATCAAATTCAGTATGTGTGATCCACTCCATCTCATCTACATACCAATTCCGGTGATGCCCGCGGTTGAGGTTTGGGTCTGCAATGCGTTGATTCGTGCGGAAATGCCAATCCAAGTGCAAAGCCTTCTTTTCCCGTCCTTCCTCTGTCGCTAAGAATCGACGACCGCAAGTGCTGCACTGATTCGGCTGCGCGTCGTAGAGTGCAAAGACAAGTTCGGGCCGGAAGACTTTCAGCGAGGCGGCGGTGACAGGTGGTGCAGGAGCAGGCACAGGCTGGGTGGGAGGTAGGCTAGGTGTTCCAGTCTGTGATTTTGGAGGGAGTATGCTTTGGAGCGACTTCAAAAGGGAAGCGGTGGCATCCGGCGGAGGCGGCGCAACTGCTGCAGGTGCCGCGCTTGATGTAGCTTGCGAGACAGGCTTGATCAGGCCAGCCTTGGCCAGCGATGACAATAGGTCTGCGGTACCATTTGCAGGTGGTGCTGCGGCGTGATTCTGAATGGCGTTCAGCTGAGAGTGAGTGGCATCGCGAAAACCCGGCATGGCAGCTCGCATTTGTGGCGTGCTTGGCTTCGGCACGTTTGCAAGAAGGGCTTGCAGTCCATTTAGTGCACTTGGAGATAAATTTGGTGGGGCAGATTGCTGAGGAGGCTGTGGTGTTGCAGCAGGAAATGGCACTGATGGCTGCTGGTAAGGCTGAGGGAGCAGTACTGGAGGTTGCCATTGCGGTATAGGCATTGGAGGCTGTGGCGTTGCCTGTGGAGGTGGTTGTGAGCCAGGCGAAAGTCGGGACACCTGATTCTTGATTTCTTGTAATTCTGGTGGGCTGACGCGTTGGGTGTCTAGTAAGGTTCGCAAGGCCTGGAGAGCACCAAGCTGCTTTTGGAGGCCACCGTCACCAGGCCGAGTGGCTAGCTGATACTGGAATCGTGGAACAAGGCCGTCGATATCGCGCTTGACAGCATCAATGTCATTTGCGTGATTCGCGATTGGCGGCTGATACGCGAACTGCGGAGGTTGCGGAGTGGGCTGCGGCCGGTTAGTGAAGAGCCGCCAGGATTCGTCGATTGACATACCTGTTGACTTGCATATGCCGGAAATTGTAGAGGAAATCCGTGAGGTGGAGGCGTCGGGTACTGGCCATTGTGCTGTGGAGGTGTGGCCATACCTCGAAATGGCACCTGTGGTAGTCCTTGCCTTTGTTGAACCGCAGCCTTGGCCCTATTAAGTGCATTGTCGATCGGACGAACAGTATCGAGTGGGAAGACAGGACGTGGATCTATCGACCCGGGCACCGGCTCCTTCCATGTCTTCAGCATGCCCTCCATGTGCCGCCGAGTCGGGCCATCCACAAGTGTGTATGCGTCCATGAATGTGCTGTAGAGGTTGCGCCCAAGATACACCGTGTAAGGTGTACCGACATTCTTGACGATACTGTCCAGTAAGAAAAGTGCAGGCAGCTTGCGAGTGGGCGATGTCTACTGCAGAGTCAGTGTGATCTTGGTGGCAAGTGATGATTCGCGTCGCATTTCTTCAATTGCCTCGCATTGAAAGCCTTACCGTCTTGATATGACCTTCGAGCGCACGCGAGATAGCTTGTGCATGTTCTGTGTTCTCCTTCGCGATGACCGTGAGGTTGCTAATCTCGTATCGATTGTTGGACTGCAGGTCTCTCAAAGACTCTTCGAAATCTTTGGCCACTTCATCAGACGAGGACACACCCGAGAATGAGCCTCTCGGAGATTTGGAAGACATGATGACCTCACGCGAAGAGACAGACAGATGACGATGCAGTGATATGCTATCTATGGTGGTTGCAGATGAGCAAATAAGTTGGGTGGTGGGTGTAAGAAGCCTCCTGCTCACGGCCCAGTTCACTTCGCGCGAAGCGTAGTGCGTGTTTTCAGTCTCAACAGCTCGCAAGAAGGAAGGAGAGTCCTAACACGGACAAAATGCAGCAATATAGTTGCTAGCTAAGATTCAGCCTCTTGTTGATGATGATGACCCTGTTCCGGAGCTCTTAATGCCCGCCGTCTCCAGGCCTGCACCTGCCCGCGGCACGGCTACAGCCACGAGTGATCGCTTCCACGTCAATATCTGAGCCGACTCGATTCTCTTCTTGGTCCTTGAACTCTTTTGATGCTTTTGATAACGCGCGGCGTGCGCGGCGGCAACGTCGACTGCTTCTGCTTGTGGTAGGGTTGGCGATGGAGCAGGCTGAGGTTGTGGGGAGTGTTGGTCGTGTCAAAGTCCTGGGTTAGTGAGGATGAAGATGATGAGGTTCTGCGTGTGGTGATTATGAAAGAAAGCTGCTTCATACTGCGCGCTGCTCGTGACGACTGCGCTCTGGAGACAAAGCGGGTAGACGGGACAGGCCGCTTACGGACCCTTGCGATCTGCGTCATTGTATCCTTCCAGTCGGTTTCTGAGGGAGACTTGGTCCAGATGATCGATGACTATACAACATCACCTCTTCGCTCACAGCCTTCATTCTTGATTTCACCATCTGAAGATACTAGTAATTCTATCTACCTTGGCTGTACAGCAACATGAAATCCTCAATCACCGTCATCCTGGTCGCCATCCTGGCTGCCTTCGCTCTCGCATCGGAGCCTCTCACAAACCAAATTATCGTCTCGTACCCAAAGGGCACTCCGCCTTCGGTGCTTGACCAAGCCAAGAAGGCGGTTCTGGATGCAGTAAGTTGCTCTACGCATTTCAGACGATGCAATGTGCTGATACTATCACTCAGGGCGGCGTTCTGATCTGTACGATGCGGGGCCCAAACACCACACACAGAGAGAGAGAGAGAGAGATCACTAATGACCTGAATCATAGACGAATATACCTTAATCGAAGGATTTGCGGCTAAGGTGTCAGCTAAGATCATGGACGACATCCGCACCCTAGGCGCTAATTATAACGTACTCATCGAACAAGACCAGGTAAGAACGCTCTCTATCCATCTCGGCATGAGCACCACTCTGACAGGCGACAGGTATGTGTAACGAAGATGCTCAGGTGTGATTAGTTCGTACCTGCCGCTAATACAGTAGCACGGTAGACAGTGAGCATCAATGATGGCGGTTCTTGAGTGCCGCTCATTTGCGGCGGGTTGGCGAGTTGATTAGCTCTGTCCGGTGCACTATTGCTACGTTCGCTCCGGTGCAGATAGGCGCACAAAAGTGTCGAAACGATACGGAGCGGCTGTGTGAACGGCTCTCCGTTCAGCTGCCATGCTCCATGGATGTGAGCCTGGGTCCGACCATTCACAAGTTATTATGGCGTTTGCGAACAGCGACCGGTGTTTTGGCGGCGAGTAGCTTCCAGATGAAGACGGTGTGGGAATTCTTGGCCGTCTTCGAATCAGCTTGACCTCTTTTGGGAATGTGTACTCCATTCGACCCAGAATACGAAGATCGCCGCCCATGCGTTCGCTGCGCAGCGCCTAGCTGCCAGCCTTTTGAAATTTCCATCCGGCATTCTTCATTGTTCAGGAAAGTAAGTGCTTTGAAGAATATCGTTGTTGTTGTGTACAGATGAGCGCATCTCGGGCTCGGCTCACTGTGCGGGGGCTTCTGGAAAGCTTACAGCCTTGCAAATTCCTTATCTCTTTCTTGGAATCTCGGGTAGAGCCAAACTGTTCCTGGGAAATGGACGACAAAACACCGGCTGAACTGGACGAGTCTCTGGAGTCTGCGGGTGCCGGAAGGAAGACCGGGGTTCAAATTCTGGCAGCTGCTGACTACTACGATATACCCTAGCATGAACGCCCTCGCGGCGACGTGCTCTTGTGGCCTCTTGCAGCTGCGAGACACTAGTTTCATCGGTTCGCTCCGCATCGTGAGCTGACCTCTTTATTGGATCCAACCCAAGCCAGGAAATGCATCATGCCTTGTGGTCTCCGTGGCTGTTTCGACACGTGGGAAAAATGATCTTAATGTGCGTCGCTCTCGGGATGCCGACCGTATCCGCCCAATAGGGATGCATAGGTGCCGAAAAGCAAGGTTAGTACCTGGTACAGGCGGTTCTAGCCAATGCGCCAGTTCGCAAATGCAGGTCTGCACGACTACTGCAGAAACGGTTGGTCGCCAAAATGAGTTCGCCCAAAACGTGGTGGAAGCGTGGGCGCATCTCACAGGCTTGTGACAGTGCACTGGTATCGCCCTGTACAGCCCAAGCCCATCGGTGTGACCGATTAGACTTCATGTCTGCTTGCTGACTGGCCTTGACTAGGCGACGGGTTCTCGCAGCCTAGCTGGTAATGTGGTGGCTTCCAGAAGAAGCCTAAGGGACTTTGGTAACGCGCGCAGCTCCCAAAATTTGTGAATCTTACTGACCGCAACTCCCCTGAAATCGAACACGCAGAACGCTGAAGTATATTCACGAACGCTGAAAGGGTGTTTAAGCCGCATTTGAACCCTCTTCGAGATTGAGAACCCTTGTAGCACTCGGAACCCAATATTGAGAACTCTGCTCCATGACCACCGCCGTTCTTCACTCTGGTGTGAATTCCTTCATGGTGCATCAACTTTTCGATCAGATGCCCGACACAATAGTCAGCGCAGACCCATGGCGACGCCACCACATCCACGAGCAGATGACGCTCAATCACTGGCAGCAAGGGCATAACATACCCATGGCCAACGTCCACGAGGCAGATTTCCGTATGTTCCACGGTGACTATGAGGACAGCATGCACAGTGAAGGTGGTCCACTCATCTCGCCACCGATGGGATACGTACCAGAGACGAACTGGGCGTCGGACGTCGATATGGGAACACCATCGACAGCAGGATTTCCAGGTGATCCTCTGGACGCGTATCAGACAACGCGACACCACGCGAATCATCACCTGCACATTCCTCCACGACACGAGCGGATCACCTCTTCCGCGCAGAGCCCCCGCAGCTTGTACGGAGGCATGAGTCCGCACACCTCTTACGCGAAACTCCAGGAAACATCATCCATCAGGGAAGAGAGGCCGAACCTTACCCGGTCCATCACAGCACCAGCAGCACCAGACCACCGACCGAGAAGGGTCACCAATACTTCCGGGACACCATCGATCAAGCGTTCTGGTAGTGAGGACGAGGACGACGAATATGTACCCAGCGAGGAGGTCAAGCCAAGAGGCAGGAAACGTCAGCGCATCCCGCATACCGCTGTCGAGAGACGGTATCGCGAGAATCTCAACGCGCATCTTGACAAGCTCCGCCAGACGGTCCCATCCCTGGCCTCGAAGCGAACAGCAGGAGGCTCCAGACCCGGCGATGGTTTGGGAGAAGGTGTTAAGCCAAGCAAATGCGAGATACTGAATGGCGCCATCGAACACATCGGTGCTTTGGGCAAAGAGAATGCTGCTCTCAAGACTGAAGTCAAGGCATTGCGATCGAGGCTGGAGGACTTGGAAAGATGGTGCGGAGCAGCGCAAAGCTTTGGGAAGTGATGGGTCTCGTAGACTGTTATGCTAGGATATTATGGATGGCGGCTTTGTGTGAGCGAGCCTTTAGCGGGGTGTTGAGTGCTTGGATACGGCGATATACCTTAGCTATGTGACCTCCTGGCACTACGATGTTATGAGGGATGACGGCGTCGGTGACTTGGGCTAGGCTGGGACCAGATTATGTCTGTTGTGGAGATACCCGAAAATTCATGCTTGTTCATGTTCAGATTGTGTTTCCTTGGCTTGACGTGACCTTCATCGCACCTACTCGATATCATTCAAACACGATTACAGTACCGTGGGGGCGATATTAGTTTCGAGACGTCTTTTTCATAGTTGGAAGTTATCTTTTTCGTAGCGTTGGCGTTAGGGCCGAGATATCTCTCTCGTAGCGTTCACGATATAGCGGTGTTGATCCTAAGACATCTTTTAATAGCTTAAAGTTATTTTTTTTCTCGTATCGTTCGCCGTACGGCTCGACTGCTCTCGAAACGTCCTTTTGTTGGTTGAAAGTTATCTTTCTCCTAGTTTCGAGATATCTTTTCGTTAGCCGTGTCCTGGACCGTAACTTTGCTCGATAGGCAGGTTCCATCCACATCGCTAATAGCAGAAGCACGTGAACAGCGACGACTTGGCTCGCGATGCCGCAGACAGGAATGCAGTCTGGCTCATCGGGGGTGGAGTGATGCTGAAGTTGGCATAGTATGCGAAGCAATCACTTCGTGAGCAGTAATGCCATTCACCAGTTGCTACTCTAGTACTAATGCACAAGTCATTCACGGCTGACAATGCAATCTATTCATCTTTGAAAATCCATCGACCTCCACCAGCGATGGCCTCACGATAACGTTCCTCGACAGTGCGTCGCTCCATTTCTTGGGCCTTCTTACGATCTTCCTCCTCTTCTTGCGTCGTCGGAAAATCTGTCCTCCAGAAACCTGGCGGAGTGCTTCGTCGCTCGAAAGCCTGTCGATGTTTTCCATGCTGATTCGCAAAGCAGTGCGCATGTGCTTGTGTGATCGTCTCTGTCCTCTTCTGTGCATTGAACTTACCGAATATGTCCCTCCATTGTGGTCCGAGGTACATATCGAGAGCCTGCTCATCGGTCTTGCCAGATAGTGCATTACCGCCCATTGCGATGACTTTTGCCAACGCGCCGCCACAGCAATCGGCTCGAGTGCAGGCGTGCAGACCTCGTCGCTGGTCTCTTCCGCGTAGAGTGTCGGCGAAAGCATGGTCGGTGCCTTGGTATTTTGGATTGATCCTGAAGTCGTCAAGCTTGAGTGATCTGACATTACGCAGACGGAGAGGCTCGTCTTCAGGATCTATGCGGGGCGGCGAGTGATTGTTGCCTTTGACAGGACTGCGTCGCTTCAGAGGAGATCTGCGCTTGACACCGGAAACAGGTGTGGGTAGGTGAGTGGAGGCAGCTGCTTGCTGATTGCGCTGAGATTGCCTCTTCGGCAGAGTCGGAGTTCTTCCAGTGGCAGGCTCATTAAGCATGTCCTCCAACTGATCCTCCGCTTCCACCGCAGATACTGGCTGGGGTTTCGAACGTCGTGACGATACCTGGCTGGATATGTCACTGGCTTCTGATAGCAATTTAGCATGGCTTGCAGCACCTGTCCTCTTAGCTTTGAGTTCTGCTTTGGCTGCAGAATCCTTGCTTCGTGGCACAATCGGTACATTAGGACTGATCTGCTGCAATGCTCCTATCGTGCCTCGACCGGATAAGCGAGCCGTGTGGCTAGGTCGTTCTGTAGCACAACCTCCTGCTATTGGGTGCGACGTTCCAGTTGCGCGACTGTTTGATCCCGCTCCGTCTGGCTCAAAACGTGAAGCCTGATCGACAAGGCCCCCATCGGAACGTGAAGAGCTATTTCTGTTCAACCGTGGCATCGGTCTGATGGCCTCCTCCGACGTGGCTCTTACTTGCAGGTCTTGAACACGTCTCGGTCTTCGAGGCGTGATTATTGGGATCAGAGGCCTGTCCAGATCTGAATATATACTGTCTACTGACGATTGATGTGCCAGCCCAGCAACAGCAACTGGATCCGAGTTCAATTCAATCACGTTGATGGGAGATTGGGGCTCCTGCTTGATTCGTCTAGGTGGCGCGCCAGCGGGTGATTTGCCTCTCTTACGCTTCAAGCAGCGAGCGGAGACGAATATGGGTTCAAAGTCGCTGCTCATATCATCCTGATTTGACTGCTTCGGATCATCATCGCTCGATGGAACAATTGTGGTCTGGCTGGAAGGCACGCGAGGATTAAGGGATTGTGGCTTTTCGGGGTGTTCATCTTCGGCTGTTTCACCGTGTGCTTGCGGCAGTTCGGAAGGCAGATCGCCAGCGACGTTGAAGTCAGCCTGCTCTTCGTGGCCTCGAGTCATTGCGCCTGTGGTGCGTGCTTCCGCAGCGCCAGCGCAGGCATCTTCATTTCCACATCGGTCGGCATGTTCCTCAGTGGACATCTGGTGTGTCTTTTCTGTTTGAGTCGATTTGGTAGCTGAAGCAGTCTTCCGCTCTTGATCTTGATGCTCGGCGTATGCTTTCCACTCCTTTGCGCGATCTTTGTACTCTACTGCTTTCGTACGGGCTGCTTCGGCTTTCGCCTTGGCACCCTCAATCTGCTGGTAGCAAGAATCGTGTTCCGACTGGAGCGAGGCATAGCTGGCCTCTAGTTCGGCATGTTTGCGGACAAGAGCCTCATATCTCTCCTTCAGATCTTGGTGCTCGATTGCCTTGACAGGGTCAGTCGAGCTGGCTGCTGGGCTGGGAATCGGATAGTCCTTGAGCTGGTTGCCACTTTGGCGGGCACCGGATTCTCGTTCGTGCAGAGACTGATTTCGTGCTCGCAGATCAGCGTTCTCTTTCTCTAAATCTTCGACTCTAATGAACATTCGCCCGATGCTCAGATGAGCATTTGTAAGCTGTTGCTGGAGGTCACCGTCCATATTGGGCCAGAGGGGCCGGGCTCTAGATATCCATGTATTTTGGGCGTACGATCAATGACAAGCGCCGGTGAGCTTGTTCCATTCTCTTTGTAGCGGCAATGTACTGGCACTTGTGCAATGGATCTCTTCTACATGTTTGGGCGGCGAAGAGGTCGATTGACGCGCTTGACAGTGACACGGGACACGGCACAGAGATCCGAAAGCGATGTTATGTAAGCATCAGGCCTCACACAAAGAAAGGCACACGCCACTACTCCGCCGTTTCAGTCGCTTGTATCGTCACACAGCGGTATGGCCAAGAGGACGCGAGACGATAGTGGTGACATCTCAGAGGATGTGCTGCCAGCCAAGCGTCCGAAGGTGACCTCGTCAGACCGTTTGTCGTCCTTGAGTGATGAGCTTTTATTGAAGGTGCTATCATTTCTACCCACGACCCAGCTGACTGTATGCGAAAGGTATGTCTGACTATAGTCTACAATTACTCGTATCTCTAAGCTGAAAAAGGTAGGCTCTCTCACAAATACCGCAAGCTGGCCAGCGACGGGCAACTATGGAAGTCTCATTATTACGACCGCTTCGTCCGACCGAGGGCTAGCAGACTCCCGGGGCTCAAAGATCTGGAATCGCCAAATAACAGTCTACAATTTGCTTCAAAGGCGTCGAGATGGCTAGAAGAAGATCATCTGGTAAGAGGCGGCAGTCGCACAAACTGGAAGAAGCAGTACAAGTTACGCCAGAACTGGGTGCAAGGCAGTGCTGCGGTCAACGAGATTCCTGTGGCTGAACGAGAGTCGGTACCTCCAGTACTTGTGGAAATGTCGAATGGGATAATATACATGGCAGATCGTGAAGACGGTCTGCGTGCCTGGACGGCGAAAGGCGCACGCGGCATGATTGCGCAGAAGAAGTTCAAGCGCTCGTCGACTTCGTCTCCGCCCACATCGCTAGCAGTGCACTCGTCAAATGCCAACAACTCCCTTTCGAGGGCAATCGTTGGCTTCGAAGACGGTTCCTTCAGCGTATATGTTCTGGATCATCAAGAGCAGAGGTTCAACCACAAGTACAGCCACGAGCCATCTTCAAATGGCGTGCTGACTGCTACGGAACTACGCTGGCCTTACGCTGTGACTATGACGGCTATGCAACTTTTATCAGTCTACCAATTCCAGGAGAGCGATCCAAAGACAGACGTCAAAGATCCGCCGCGGCTACTGCATTCCATGAAGTCACATACGGTCCTGCCACCACTTTCTGTGTCGCTTCGGACAACTTCGGCAGCCATCTATGTCTCGATAGCATATTCGATGCCGACATATCTTTCCGGCTGGACCGTAGGAATACAGGAAGTCAAGATCGATCTGGGCGGTACTCTCTTGAACTCTCGGTTAGCGTCCGCAATTGATCAACATTACCGACCTTTGGCTTTTGCGAATCGTCCGATGGTGTACCACTTGCCAGCCACCAACACGGGTCTTCATGGAGGGACAACGGCTTTGGAACTGAAGCACATTCATTCAAAACCGACATCTCTCTCTTACAATCACCCATATTTGTTGACCTCGCACCGAGATAATACTCTAACATTGTACCTGGTCACTACTACGGCAGACAGCCTATATATCAGTCCTGGAGCAAGGCTCTGGGGTCATACATCTGCAGTATCCGGAGCGCACGTCGGTGGCCGCGGCAAGGCTGTCTCAATCAGTAGACAGGGCGACGAGTTGAGGGTCTGGGAGCTTGAAGGCGGCTTCACCACATCGAGTGCACGCAAGCGGCTTCACGGAGACATATCTGTGAAGGTCAGACCTAATAATGCGGCGCAGGAGACCGTTCAACCGTATCAATCTGAAAGCCTGCCCAAGTCAGGACTTGATATCGTGACCCATGATAACGAAGGCCGGGAGGAACCGGAGTTGACTATCAGCAGAGGTTGGATTGGATTTGATGATGAAAACGTCGTAGTGCTAAAAGAGCACGGTCAAGGAAAGCAGGCCTTAGTTGTCTACGATTTCACGTGAGATATGGAGAATATGACGAGGAAATATGAGGCCGGTGGAATGTAGCAAAATTTATCTTCTCTACCATGAAGGCATCCAAGCCTGCATTCTGTCCAGCCAACGAGCCATGCTAATCCGTGCCACGGTATACAGACCCATTCGGTGCGAGATAGACCCCAGTCGTAGGTAATACCGCACATCCAGACTCCCTACACGAAGGCAGCATCGCCTCGCTCGGCGTTAGAGTGGCCTGATAGCTGGAATTCCGCAGACTTGTGCCATTCTGCGCTACAGCCTCCACCATGATCCACCTGTAGAAACTCGGCGCAACCCACAACGTCTCGAAGCCGCCCTTGGTCGTGTTTCCCACTACATCGAAGGCATCACCGATGTTCTGAGAGCCATAGTATCGCCAAGTCGAAACAGTCGTTGCGCCGTTCCAAGAAGCGTAGATGTTCGTGGGAGATGTTTCGTTGAGGGCATATGTGTAGACAGATGGTACCGTATTGGATGGAGTGCTTGTCCAGTTGTCGAAGCTGAAAGCTCGGTAGCTAAACATACCACCTCCGGGCTGGGAGAATTCGCCTGCGAGCACGACTGTGCCGTCCGGAGCGTGCTCAGAGAATGCAGGTACATCACCCCAGCCATGGAAAATGTTGCCGTTTTCCAAGACCTGGGTATTTCCTTGAGAAGCAGATATCGTGCTCAATGGAGGATATGTCACACTCAGGAGCCTTGCAGAAGCAGTTCCAAGGCCTTTTCCATAGTCGATAGCTACGATTTTCCCGGAAGATGCCAACGAAGTGTCAAGATCGTGGTTGTACCCGTTGCTCGCATTATCGAAGAATGATATGACCATAGTTGTGGCATTCTCGCTTATGACACGAGCATCATGCTGAAAGCTGAAGTTGAAGCTTGCGGAGCCTTGTTCGATTGGGAAGGTAGAAGCGCCCTGAGAACTCATTTTCCAGATAATATTCTGGTCTGTTGCATTGATATAGTAAATGGTATGTGTATGACGGGCCGAGACCAGAAAGTTGCCAGACGGAGACTTGCTGACGCTGTTTAGGTGGAAGTAATCGAAGCCAGATGTGCCACTCGTGCCGAAGCCTTTCGGAAATGTTCATCAGCTTCTTGTAACATGTTCTCGTAAGATCAGCTTACCCGAAACATCGCTGGAATTTGGCAGAATGTGGCTTTCAGATATGTCCACATGGTTGAGGGAGTACCACTCAAAAAGCACATCTCCAGACGCTACATCGATTTCCTGGAAGCCTGACTGCATCACATACGGCATACCACCTGTGTAGTTGAAATAAGACATGTCGTGGGGAACTGTCTGATAGAAGGAGACTATCGCGGTCTTTCCATCGTCCATAAGCTGAAATTCATGCTGGTCCACAGGCATGGCCGATCGTCCTGTCTGGATTGTTTGCACTACGCGATAATTGCTATCCAGTATCAGAGCCTGACAGACGCCGTATCCAATCGGATCCATGCACTGAGCGAGGCACATATGAGGCGATCCTTGGTATTGGCAGACGTGCACGTTATGGGCATTGGCAGGAATAGCACCAAAGCCATCCCATATCAAATTTCCCATTTTATCGTAGATCCGAGGGCCACTTGCTGTGTACTGTGCTCCGTATGGCCCGAGAAAGATGAGACCATCGGCTTGGCCATCTTGACTGATGCTGACATTCACCGCCGGAGCCATAGATTGAGGCCGCTGGAAGCAATTAGCAAAGCCCGGGACCAACTAGCAGCCAAGACCACACCGTGAAGTAGCTGGAAAGTGGATTGGAGACATTATTGAGATAGATGGCCTGTCCAGCTACGCTCGAAATACAAGCAGCGGCTATGCACGCCGTTCGTATGAGATTCGAAGGCATGTCTGTATAGTTCTAGCGGAACCAAAGTACTTACGCGGATTCCTTGGGATCAAGCCAGCGCGTTAAGAGGGAAGGCACTCTGCGACTACGCCATGCGTCCTCGCCCAGAATGGGGGGCTAAAGCGCATCATTAACCGGTTTGGCTATGAGGCCTGCAGGAAAATTGGCGAAGGCTGTGAAGCACACTTAGCACACAGCTGCGATCGACGCAAGATTCTGCAATGTTGCATCCTACGAGATCAGAACTGCTGACGCCATATTCTCCAAGCACCGGCAATGTTCAGGTTTTGATTTGCATCGTGTTCTGTGTTCGCCGAGCATCATCGGCGCTTCGTCTCCGAAGCGGGTCACGGCATGCCGCTGGTGGTGCCGCCTGAAAACTCTGTCCTGCAGTACTGTGGGTTTAAAGGCAATGCCCGAGGTGGTAGGCGTCATAGCAGGTATAGAGATGTCTGTAACTGTCACAGAAACTTAGCGTAGCCGGTAGATACGAGAAGCTTAATTCCAACGGGAGATTTACCGTTATACGCTACCAAATTGTCCCGTATATAGTAAGCCGGTTCGGCACCCTAATTACCGTCCGGTTCTAGTAATATATATTCATCGGTATAGGCCCATTTCTAGCTTTTCTAGGCGTTGTTGTTGTCGCCTATTCTTAGCCCCTATTCTTAGCCTTTCTAGGCGCTACTATTGTTACTTAAACCCGTCCGTATCTACTATAGAAACGCTTATACTATTCGATCTTGCCGAGCGCAAGATATAGTTATTCGAAATGCCGGAAACCCTACAGTTTAAACTAGCTAAATACAACGCTCTATATCTATAGTTTAAGAACCAATATGAGTTCAATCCGCTAAATGACCGATATAGGGATAACTACGAAGAGAGGTAGTAGGGTCGTTATCGTTATCGACGAGATGCGGCATAGCGGAAGCGTAATACTATCGATACGAATAGCTAGAGACTACGGTTCTATAACAACTACGATTATACCGCGTCGATCGCTATAATTCGGTATATAGATAGAGAGGGTATTTCTAGCGAAGAACCTATATACTAATATGTTAGTAGACGCTTTAAATCGGCTACCTCTACTATCCCCTTCGAAATTCGAGTAGAACGGACTCGTAACTAGAAACCCGGCTAGAAATACACTTACGGTATAGAGTAGATAGATTAACGATCCCTATATAAGGGCCTAACTCGGTTGATTACTAGCATGCTATTAGTTAACCCTTATCCTACCTAAATACTAGCCAAATTGTAGGATGTAAAGAGCCTAATGTTCTCGCTATATGTAGCTACTAGAGCTACCTACCTAGATAAAGATATAGTACGTAACTACAATCGTAAGGCCTATAATAGCGCTCGAGAGGTTAGAAGGGTAGTTCCTAAGCTAAAGGGCAATCCGGAGGCTTAACTAGACCATGCTATCTAGTTTATAAGGGAATTTGAGCCTCTAGTACCTAAATACCGATAGCTCGCGGCGCGTGTGTCTCTAGCAATCGAAGGCAAGTTGCGCCTAGGGCTAATATATAGCCAATAGTAGCAAATTGATATGTTAGAGACTATAGAGGTTAGAAATGTGAGTTAGTACCGAGTACTACGTAATAGAGAATATATATCCTCGAATTTTCCTACAATACCGACTAATTGATAGATATAGCTCTTCCTTATAGATGCGATACATAAGACAACGGAGCTCTAGTAGAACTTGTTTACTATACACGTACGTAACGGTTTCGGGTCCTAGATAGCTTATAGCCATTTCCTACTAGACTACTAGAAAGCACTACTTATCGAAGCTACACTCTAACAACTACGATTATAGGCACCTCGGTAGTAGCCACGTTGGTCTATAACCGACGATTCAAGTAGTAAACAACTAGCCGTTAGAAGGGCCTTCAAAGATATCGGTATATAGCAATACCTATATTAACGCTATATAGTAGAGGTATTTAGGAAGCACTTCCCTAGAAACTACTATCCGTAGGTCCTACGGCTTCTCAATAGCGCCCTCTTCTACGCTAGAACATAACAACAATACGCTAAATTACTACATAAGGCCGTTGCCTTATGTCGACAGTTTAGAAAGGAAGATATAGCTACCTATCTCGAGCGAAATTGGCCGCTAGAAGAGTCTAGAATGTAGGCAAACTAGGCTCGTTTAAGTATACTAAGGCTTATCTAAAACCGGACAACGTCGCCCCTTGAAGGGTATTATAATGTACTAAAATGTGAAGAGAAACAGATTCTTACTTCCTTTAGTATCCTTGGTACTACACTATCGACTATGCGAGTAGATAGGAAGATGCTTAATCGAGCGTAGTAGCGTAGCAACAAGGACTTCAAGAAGGCTACGAGATATTGGTCTATAAAGGATACACCTACATTTGATAAGCTTACTATTAGAGGCTAGTATACTATGTATTCGGAGGTCCAACTTACTAATAAAGAATAGTACACTCTATAGCCGCTATAGTCGAAGTGCCTTGGTTCAAATTACCCTCTTATGCCTATATAGTGCTTTTGTCTCTTCTAGTACTAGTATTACCTACCTTGCCGGCATTTGTAGCGGTTACACCTCTTCTACGGGATTAGGATTACTAACTAACACTTACTCCTATACCTCGAGCGATATACTAGCCTCAATTCTACGGAAGTGTACCCTGCCTAGTAGGGTAGGCAACTAATACTAGACTTCTTAGAAGAGCTAGTTAAGACAGAAACAACTCAATTAGTCGACTTAGCGGCCCGCAACCTACGTAACCATTAAAGAGCTATATAAGAAGAATAGAAAGACGTATAGTAGCGCTTCCGAGACACTAAAGAGCTACCTACTTAGTATAAGCGAGATACTACAACTCAATAGCTATAGAGGCAAATGAGTAACGCCGTCTACTCAATCTTAGTACTAACTATCGACGACTAGAAGCACGCTAGAAAGCTACTACCTAAGCTTACACTAGTAGGCTACAATCGATTTATACGTACACTATTAGTAAAGGCTATACTATTTACTCTATACGAGCCTTCTAGCGGAGCTAGAAGGCGAGAAGCTCTAGCATCTAGACCGCTAGAAAGCATAACTAGTGCTATCTTCGCTAGACCGCTACAAAGTAGTCTATTCGAGAACGGTCGATTGCCGCTATCTTTACTAAAAGACGCTAGTAAAAGTAATCAATACGATAACGACAAGGTACTAAGGCATTAACTACTATTGCTAGAAAGTAGTAGACCTACGTATTCACATGCTCTAGAACATGCCTATAGTATACCTAGTCTACTATTAACATACTCGCTTATAGACTAATAGACCGGCTAGACTAATATTAACAAGGCTACTAGTAGAGGGTTAATGGATGACTACTACGCACTTCCATCTACTTAGGCTTAGTCTATATCGCCTAGCAAACGTAGAAGGACCGAGTCCCTTACTTAGTTATTCCTAGGTAGTGCGGAGTTCCGATAACTATTTCCGGAAGTGCCGTAAACATTCGAATTGGTAGCGTTTACTAGTTAAATTGTGATTAATAGCCTTTGATTATGTGGCGTTCGAAACCGGCGCTAAGTTTCTGTGACAGATACAGGGAACTAGGTATAGTGCTGTCTGAGAGCATGTTTTTGGCTGCTTTGATGACGCGTGACGGAGCCTTTGCCGGCCCCCACTAGAACTAGTTCTATGCAGGAAAGGCCTCAGAACATCAATTTCTGGGTATGTAGATAGACAGCACTCAACGGAGATCAGGATGGGTTGTGCGGAAGGGAAGCAGAAGGCTTTCAAGAAGAAAACGAGCTCACTATCAGATCTTGAAACCTATACAACTTCGCGAGTTCTTGGCGTCATACAGGCTTCAGAGGGGAGCCCGGCCAAATTCCGTTTCTTCAGGAAAAGTAAAAATCCTTTCACTAGTGGTAGGCTGGGTGTCAGAAATGTCGGCAGAAGGGCTTTCTCTCTGTGTCTTCTTGGGCCGCTCCGCCATGGCTGTGTGCTTCTCGGCTTCTGTCTGCGTCGCAACGAGCTTTGCTATGAATACATAGACGGAGCTGTCTGGTCACAGAGCGGGCGAAGATAAGACAAACTCTCATGCTACTTGCTTCTTCATTTCAGCAATGCTATGATTCTGCTTCTTCTTCTGGAACCACCAGCCTCTCCATTCCCAGCTCGCTACTCCCGCCCATCTTCTTTTTGAGGGCACGTGAAGGAGCCCTCCAGGCTAGAAGATCTCGTGAAAGGCTGATGATAGCGAGCAATGTGCTCATCACGCCTATGCTATGCCGACCTGGACGACCTTTGACTCACCGTACACACCGTCCATCGTCCCTAGGGTCGTCTATCTCAGTGAAGGCTGCTGTCGATTTTCGCTATGCAAGATGAAGGTCGTAAAGTCATTAGGGATCGTCTAGTTTGGGCAAGAAGCCTGAACATGGCCAGGCTGCTTGCAGCGGTAGCAAGTGCGCTCAGAAGATGCCTCGCTTGGGCAATCTCTGGAGAGGTGACCGACTTCGCCGCCTGGTGGAGCGTATTAGCAGTCTGGTGAGATGAAAGAATGGTATGTGCCAGACTCACAGTTGTAGCACTTCTGACCCTGAACGCAGTCACGCGAGAGATGGCCGTAGCCACCGCAGGTGTAGCACGATTGCTGAGAGTTGCCACCACCGTAGCCACCACCGAGGCCACCACGACCGCCGAAGTTGCCGCCTCCGTAGCCGCCTTGAGTGCAGTTACGCGCGATGTGTCCGACCTTGCCGCACTGTGGGGAATTAGCCTTGATCTGGCCCAGGTGAGGTGGAAAGACACTTGCCTTGTAGCACTCCTGGTCAGATCCAGCGCCACCGCCGAAACCACCAGAGCGAGCGCCACCGCCGTTGGGACACTCGCGGCTCATGTGGCCAGTTTCGCCACAGGCGTAGCATGACTGTCGTAGCGTTAGCAGTCATCATTCACGGGCGAACGAGACAACGTGTACCTTGTCCTTAGCAGGCTCGGTGCAGTCCCTACTAAGGTGACCTTGGCCGCCCTGTGATCGTCGTCAGTGACAAACAGAATTGATGAATACGCCAAAAGCTTACGCAGTTGTAGCAAGTTGGGTTACCCTTGTTTGGGCACTCACGAGCTTGGTGGGTGGTTTCGCCGCCTGCGAAGAATTAGTCTCAAATTTTCATGCAGCAGGCGATTGTCGAGGCAGAGGCGCTTGCTTGTCAAGGCAGCGGCGATAGCGACGCAATCTTCAGGGCATTTGCTCGTGATCAAGCGAGCAATCCAGCTCGATTGGCAATAGTCGCCCATCAAAGTCCCGGGCAGGGCGACTCACAATTGTAGCAGGCTCTACCGCCGGTCTGAGGTCCGCCGAACGAGGCCATGTCTTCCGGGTGGGTTGATGTTTGAGTGTTGACGACTTTGAAGAAGTTTTTGTGAATTGATGCTGATACAATGCCGCCGATCGCACGTGCTGGTTGGATGGCACGTTGGTGAGGTTGTGGAAGCAAACGCGGCAGTGCGTTGAAATTCGCAACAAGCGGACGTCACTTGCGGGCGGGTCTGAGCTCGGTGCACGTCCAGAGAAGTCCCAATCAGCGGCAGCTCTGGAGTTTGGACTTTGTTGCGAATTGATGGGAATTGCGAGTCAAGCGCTCAAAATTCGCATTATAGAGCGGGAAACTGAGCAATGTTCCCTCTCATATGAATTTGGTTCACTGCTTCACTTTTCTCGTTCTTGAACATCAAGTTCGCTAGCGGATCTTCGGCCCTGAACTCTACCCCACGTGCTGCACTAACCACTCAGAAGCCTGGAAGATTCGCATGGCGATAGTTCTGTCGGCGATGGCTAAATATCAGACACGTATTGTTTGAGTGTTCACCTGTCACCATCAACTCCGTCTGACATAGGCCTTCTATGCCTATCACATTGCAGACACTGGCATGGAGCCACACTGCAGACACAGGCATGGAGCCACACGATCGTAGCAGAGTGCCTCGGACCACGCCGCTGGAATTGGTCCTGTTTTTGCGCTCGTTGAGACTCGAGGGCGTTCAATGCACGTACATTGGACCGAAGGATACTGTCTTTTGACCCGAATGACAGAAAGACCTGCATTTGAACGTTCAGCTGGCCCAACGACCAGCTCTGCGTCGCAGCTCACTGTTCATGGCTTCTACGGCCCACAGGAAATCAACGCGAAGTCCCAACCACTGGCCGCGACTTGTTGTGAGCCCGTATTTCACTGAACCCCTGGCCATAGATGATGGACTATGAGGAAGCAGCCACACACTCGTTCTTCTCGCGTGGACGCAGAGCTTGTAGACAAAGAACGCCATGAAAGTGAAGCTCTGCTTTTCGGCCGTTGACCCTTCTACCTTTGTCCGTTGTCAAGCCCAAACTATTGACACCTCTTCGCAACCACGCAAGACGCTCATCCGATACGAGCTCCTTCGAACACCATGGAAAAATGCGGTAAAATGCCAGCCCGCCTGGCAATCTCCTCACGGTACGGTACCGTACAATACCATACCATACCAACCCCCAAAACATCCTAACACCACCTTCTCCTCTCTAGAAAACAAGTCTCCCGCTACCACGACTACGATCCATCAACCGACACCGAACCCGGAACTCCCGAACACGAAACCCTCCTCCAATCCCGAGCATCCCGAATCCTGAACCTCTGGAAAATCTGTGTCCTCTTCATATCTTTACTCTTAGGCTTGCTCCTCGGCTTCCTTTCATGTGACAACATCCAAAACCTGCCGCCGCGGCGAGATTGTGGAACATCTATTCCGCAAGCAATCTCAAAAGGATGCGCATTCGATATGTTATCGAATGCCTGGATCCCCACACGATGTTTTGAGAGAGACACGGAGAGGGAATTCCGAGATTGGGTTTGGAGTCATCAGCGACTAAAACGTCCTTTTCCATATTTCAGTGATTCGGCAGGGAAAGAGTGGATCAGTCATGAGGAGATTCTAGGGAGGCATTCAGGTCAGGTTTGGACTACGGAGGAGGTTGGATTGGGATGGTGTGTGTTTTTGGGGAAGCGGGCGGGGAGGTCGTTAGCACAAAAAAGGAAGACGATGGTTGTAGATGGGATGAAGGAGGTTATGGAGCAGTGTTCGAGGGTGTATTTGGGAGATCTCACGAGGAATTCAAGTATGGGAAGAGACTTGGGGATTTTGAACAGGAAGATTCAGGTCGGATTTGGGAAATGTTAATGATATCGACACGACCGCCAGTCAGTAGCGGACCAAGCCTAAGGGTGCATGAGATTGTTAATTTCTCTGGTGCCGTTCAGTTGATGTCCGCGTTTGGACCCTCATACAGACTATGCAGATACAGTGCTTGGAGTCATAAATAATCTTCGGCTCAATTGTGTAACACCTTCGCTCGCCGCGCTCGCTGCCGCATCTCTTGACCGCTATAGTCTTGTCGCATACGCCCAGACCCTCTACCTCCACCCATCTTTCAGTCAGGCTGTACACGTTCTCTCATGAGAACAAGAAAAGCAGGCACTCTATTGATGCCTCCACCATCGGTCAGGTCGGAAAGGCGGTGTTCGTTCAGATGCACAAGAGCCATGATGGCGTGATAAGCATGTGTCGGAGAGCCAAGCGGAGCGCAGGCAGCACACATTGACATGCCCAGTACGCAATGACGCTAGCATTGGACACTGCCTCCAGCTATGTCGATTCACTTAACTGCGATACTATTGCAGGAAGATGTTGGCAGAAGGAGGCCCTAAACAACCAAGCCTTGCCGGCTATCTCCTACTCAGACCAGAAACACGTGACTGCACAGCCATACCGCAGTCTTTGTTTCTGGTCTGATCCGGTTCTGTCAGATTTTGCAGAGCCTGCATAATCATGAATTCGAATAGAAATTTTCGCGATAAGAATGCGCAATAACTAGGCCCTTTTTTCAAAATCGGCCACGTCTTGTCACTAGATAATTACTTAATATATCTATTAAGCAATTTTTATTTCTATCTAATGCCTAAGCAAAGGCTATAGCCTTGCATTTAGTCAAAACATCAAGAGTTCAGTTTGCATAATCTAAGTCGACAGAACCGGCCTAGACTAGAAATCAGTGATTCGTGTCAAGCCACACACTAGCCACACACGTGACTTCCTATACATTTAACACGATCACTGATTTCTAGTCTGGTCTCCCGAGATAGCCTTGCCGGCAACTTCCTTGATGGTCGGGGCGAGCCGCCAATGCGAGACCTCTGCTGTGGGCCTCACACTTTCACTCAGCATATCTCATGAGCATGACGATCTGACATCGGTGTGGCAGCGAACGGAAGCATTCGCTGGCCCAGATGGCGCAACGTGCAATTGGTCGATGGCTGTCGCTCAACGAGCAACTCCGTCATGATGCCTACACGTAAGTTTGGTGCTTGAAACATGTTGACTGCTCTGCTCCTTCCAACATGTGCTTCACACGTTACACATGTCTCGGAGAACATAGAGAAACCTTCCTTCACTTATGCGCCGTACCCAGCGCCGCACACCATTACCTATCTCAGATACCTATTGAGCCTGCGAGAGAGCAGCCATGTGGGAAACATCCTTCCAGCACGCCTCGTCAACACCTCTACCTCCGAACGTCTCAATCGACACCGGCTTGCAGCTGCTTCACGATTTCGACTTTGTCGTTCGCCTGTCGCCGGACTGTCGAGGCTGCAGACCGATCTCTCCACCCCAGCCCAAGAATGGCGAGCGTAAAAAGCCCAATGGGAACGACGCAACCGCCGATGTCAAGTACTACGCAGTAGAGGACGATCTACCATTCATTCCGAAAAGGCTCTGGGCAGGCGGCGTTAAATACCAGGCAGACTTCGTACCTACACTAGATGGCTGCGATATTACTGTTCACGCACCTGGAGGATTCACCAGCACGAACCACTGGCGGCTGTTGAGAGAAAACATTCCTGAAGGCGCGGAGGCATCGCTGGAAAGCATAAAATCGAAAGATCTAGATCATGTTGGCGATAGTGGGCCGGGCTGGTATGTGCAGATCGTCAGCGATGCGAAAGTGGAGAAGATGTTTGCCAGTTTTGTGAAAGGCTTCCTGAAAAATTCCCATCAGCAACTGCAGCAGGCCTTTATCGAAAAGCTGAAGGCCACGTCGACACAGCAACAGAGCAGAAGGCCCACACTAGGCCGCAGGAAATCCAGCGTGCTTTAGGACGGTACAGGGGATGGACTTGCGGTAGGCTGACAGGACTGGGCATGCTCAAAGAAGTAGCTGTCTGGGTATCGCAAGATATAGACGATTTCAGAGAAGTAGTTAATGTGTAGTGTCTGCAGGTCGGACTAAAATCGTCGATGCCACAGCTGTCGAACAGAATCTACGCTGGTTCGCAATGAATTCGTATCCCTTGATCTCGTTCAATATTTCCTAAAGGACCCGTCTCATTCATTCCGCTGGTCCTCGAACGATGGGCTCCAGCAACAGGGAAATATCTCGGCACTGACCGATGCACCGCTAAACGGAACAGCCAGCCAAGGTCATGTAATGGAAATCAGCCATGAAATACAGCAGCATGGTGTAGAGCGCTCCACTGCTACCAGGCGAGTCAGCGCTTCCATCTGCGAGGTAGTAGGCACAGCCTGTATTGGTGGCTGGAGCTAAGTGAGCCAGGTGAACATTCAAACTACGCCTACGTGCGTGTCACCATCCAAAACTGCAGAGCAGCAATCCTGAGCTCATCGTGCTGCCTGTGACCAGCCAGACCTAAAATTAGTGCCGTCGGATTCGGGTCTTCCTTTGTACCATATAAGCGTCTTATACGAAAAAATATTGTAGTGGGTGACCATACGTGAGAGCGGAGTGGCAGAAGGCGCTCTGCCTCTGCAAGGCGGCTCAACATCTGCGTCTGCGATGCATGTGGGGCGGCGAAGACGTAGCTGAGCGAGGCAGATGAGCTTTCTAACACCTTCGTTCTCCTGCCTGTGTTGCCAGTAATCTTCAGGAAAATGGATCGGCAGGGAAAGAAAGTCACAGTTTTGATCGAGTCTCGATCAGATAAGGCTGCGAGACGCCGTAGGATATGGGCTCTTGTCGTGGGCTACAGCCGGGTAGTGCTATGCGCTCCGCCGCTACAGTATGCTTCAGCTCACACGTCTGCGATGCTGTGGGCATAGCTCGTGTTGCGAGCTCGAATGAGCATTCGTAAATCCATCCGGTGCTCATCCATGCCAAGGTGGAGGATATCGGCTAGCACCGCCAGAAATTCGAACATTACTTAGCGCGACGCATGCTAGCTCCAATCAAAGGTGAACTACTTACTGGCTCACTCTCAATTGGAGAATGACTAGTCACTACGCATCGGATATCTTCGTGGACAACGCTGCATGCGGAATGCGATCGAGGTCGGTATGATCTGGTAAGGCCTGTTCCGCGGCTAAATATTGCGCGCTGGCATTACGCTGCCAGGCTCTGCAGCCGCACATTTGTGTACGCTGCTGGAGAACACTCCGCATCTTCAACGACATCTGCATGTAGTCGAGCAATGTAGGCGGCCCTCGACGCGTGGCTGCAAATGGCCTTGCTTGTTTGCAGACGCGCCGTTGCTTTCCGGGAGGCACCACACGTCTCGCTATTGCCATTCCAGGAGACAAGCTGATACTGGACTCTGCCTTGAGGATGGTGCGCGGCACCAGTTATGTTGCAATGCGATTCCAAAGTAGCCAGAGTCGCGGCTAATGGCGATGCCATAATGGGCTCAGGCATTAATCCTTTTGAGGCCAAGGCTTTATACTCCTTTCCTCCGGGAAGACGTGAGATTTTGGCAGGCAACCATTGGAAGATACCGCTCAGCGCATGACCGGTGGCCTGGCTTCCTTATTCCATTTGACTCTTGAGCACAACCACTCGACGGCTTCCTTGACACCAGTACCCGTCAAGGCACTCAGTGGCAGAACTCTACTGTCTCGTACATTCTGTCCTTTCTCGCCTTCAAATACCTTCCTGACCAAGCCTTCTTTGATTCTCACGACCTCTACGCAGTCCTCGCGATCTTGCTTGTTTGCGAGTACCAGTACGGGCACTCCTTCAGCCGATTCATTCTGAAGCACATCTTCCAACACCAACTTGCATTCTCCTAGTCTACCTTCGTCGTCTGAGGCACCTTTCTCGGAGAGCCGTGCAATATCGGCGTCGCCAATGTCCGTGCTATCAATGACGAAGACAATCGCATGACAGCTGCTGTAGTAATTGTGCCATAGGTTTCTCAACGAATGTTGTCCACCAACGTCCCAGATACGCAAATAGAGCTCTGGTAGGTCAATCAAGCTGAAATTTTGACCCACTGTCGGTACAGTCTTCAGCTTCGCCTCGTGCGCTGGATTATACAAAGCCTTGATCTGTTCGAGAAGTGTCGTTTTGCCCGCGTTGTCGAGTCCGAGCAGGAGAATCGAATATTCTTCCTTGCTGGTAGCGTGGAGGTAGAGTGATTTTACGAGATGATACATCTCTGCTATCGGTATTTGATGTATCGCATCGCTGAAGGAAGCCTCAATCGGCGAGACGAGTGTTGGTTGTACAGACACTTGGCTCGATTGATAGAGCTAGGGCATGTGGATTGCGAGCCTGAATTTGAATTCTTGCCTGACGTACGCATCCCACGTGATGCTGCCCACCTGGCTTGGCGCTCGAAAATGAGTTGTCACTCCTTCGCTTTGAGCATCGACTTTGACCACTGCACAAGATACAGCAATCATGGCGCCAGCAGCAACCGGAGGCAAGAAGCAAAAGAAAAAGTGGTCCAAGGGCAAGGGTACGACTCTCTCTCTCTCTCTCCATATCACCAGCGCATACACGAAATGATGGATACCCGCGCACCGCCAAATACTGCATTGCATTGCATTGCACCGCACAGTACACATCGCTAACATAGGTTCTCTCCCACAGTCAAGGACAAGGCCAACCACGCCGTCGTGCTCGACAAGAACACCAACGAGAAGCTCCAGAAGGATGTGCAATCGTACCGCCTCATTACCGTCGCCGTACTCGTCGACAGACTGAAGATCAATGGCTCATTAGCGCGCAAGGCCCTTAACGACTTGGAGGAGAAGGGTGTCATCAAGAAGGTTGTCGGTCACAGCGCGGGTAACATTTACAGTGAGTATACTACGAATCATACTGATGTGCGCAGATGGACTTTGGGCTGACTTTGATATCTTTTGTAGCCCGAGCTGTTGGCGGCGCGAGCGACTAAGCGATTCGTTTCGGGATGCATACTCTGAGCACAATGCAGTATCTATGGCGCAAGGCAATGGGAATGGGATTGCTTCCTACACCAGGAGCAGAGGCATGATGAGGCATGATGTCGAGCGTTCGGCCGTGATGGCGGCTCGATGACAGTGCCGGCCTTCGGTAGCCCAGACAGACAGCTGCCGCGAAATGAAGAAACTTGATTGCTACGAAGTTAAGAATGTCGATCACAATGGTTTCAGTATCGGAGGTCATGGGGTGCGGTGGACAGGGCTCACGTGGTGTACAGCAATTTTTCGCCGATCCTGCCACATACACTAACCTTGCAATCTTTGCCTCCGTATGGAATTTCTGCTGGCTGGACCGGGACCACGTATGATCCAACGGAGACGAATTTACTAGGCCTTGGACACCTAGAGAATGACAAGGACCGCTCCTGCCTCTCCACAGAGACCAAGTCGGCTCTCTTCGCAAAGCATCTGGCCGCGGGAACAGGTATCAGAGTTTCTTCCCAACGTAGAAACCCCATTCGCAATCCCGAAATTGCCGTGCACTATATGCCAACACTTCTTCAGCACTGGGTGTGGTCGACTCAGCTCAGATGGGTCCTCCGTTTGGCGATATAGAGACCATCGCAGTCAAATAATTCGACTTAGCTTTACTTTGCCCATCCTGCTGTAAACCTCTAATTTCGGATCATCAACATCCCAATGCACGCCGAATCGAGCACTCATGATCCCTTCCCGTTAGTCTTTCAATCGAGTTCACTTTGCTCATGGCCGCAAGCATTCAATCCCATCAACACAGGATCCGACATCATTGATTTTTGCTGGCGATTCCACACTGTCGATATCTCAATTCTCTTCCATACTCAAAACGAACACAATATATCAACTCAACTAAACACACCCAGCAACCCCAAATGTCCCCAGAGCATTAACATATCTCGCCCCCCTCCCATCAAACCCATCAATATACCCCACCGTCCACGTCCCCTCCCTCACACACGTCAACCCGTCCAAGTCCCTCGCCCTTTCCACAGCCTGTTCCTTCGTCCCATAAGAATCCCACAGCCAATGCACCCTCCTCACATACTTTTTATGCCCTTCACAAAAGCCTTGGAAAAATCTCTTCTCGTAAGAAGGAGAGGGTGCGCCACCCGCCATGATAAGTTTCCGGGAATAGAAGATCTGGGCGAATTCATCTCGAACCTGGTTGCTGACGCTTAGGAGAGAGGGGAGTTCGGAGCGACGAGCATCCAATGGTGGGGGAGAGTCATCTGCTACGAAACTGAGAATTATGTCGCGAAGTTCTCGTGGGAGACGCAGGAGTGGTGAGTTGAATCGATTGTTGTTAGATCGCAGTTCCAGGCATTGGGAATCTGTCCTTGGCACTGAAGCCGAGATGTCTTCAATGTGGATTGGGAGGTCGACGTGACGATGTACAACTTTGATGTAGTCCACGGATAGCTTGCCGCCGCCATATGTTGTCTGTGAGTTGTGATCAGTATATACATGATATGTTGGTTGATGTGGTCTTGGCACTCACATGAGGCGCTGTCGTGACTTCCATCTTTGCAGAAAAACGTGCCGGGTTATCCTCGCGGGATGATCGGTCAGAGCCTCATAAGACAAGGTGAGAAGTACATGTCGCGAAGACAAAGTCACGAATATGAGGGTTGCTATTGCATACGACTCCTCTCTTGAGGTCAAGCGATCAGGCGGTCTAAAACGCCACAGCCTCGGCTTCCCCCACCCAGTTTAGAGTCGCACAACACGAAGGGAAGGAATGCTTGTAGTTTGAGATACAATTGACTTGTTTCCTGTGGTGGCGTCGTAGGTGAAGTGCCCCTTGTATATTGGAATGAAGACCTACAAATGGTGTAACCATCTTGAACATATTGTACGCTGTCGATGCGCACTCACCCCGTAGTAGGTGCCTGACTGCCTACATAGGCAGACCTTCGCACGGAGATATTATGGTGGACAGTGTCAATACCGTGGTCAAGGGTTGGAGTTCAGAGCTTGGCTGCTGCTTGAAAGTTACCAATTTCCTCCTCTGAGTCACCGTATCGCTGTTCTTGCATAGATTTTGGTATCCTGTAGAAGGCATGTAGTCAAAATTCCCCATCTTAAAAGCATTAGCAAGAGGTGACTCGTCCAGCGAACCAGAGGTCGGATGCAGTACTTGTCCAGCAACGTATCGCTGATATAAGTCTTCCTGACAAATTCACTTATAAAGCATGCGCCGAAGAGCAATTGCAAGGGAAAGGTGTAAACCCAACTGAAATGCCATATGAGTCTCCGCGTTACGATTCGGTACGTCCATCGTGACCAAGGTCCCTGAGGTCGAATGTGGAGCCACTGATAGCAATGGGTATAATGATCAGCAATGGTTCAAACAACAAGCACCCCGAGACATCACGCTGAGACAGTGCTCCCATGTCCAACAACGCTAGCTCGATCCTGCACGTTTGCTCGGAGTCATGCCTTATACACAAGGGCGTACTCACTAGGTCGTTCATAAGTCGAGCTGCTTCCTGACAGTTCCTGGCTGGAACGAGCTTGAAGGTATGTAGATTCGATACCATCTGGTCCGAACAGGTCTCGCATGTGCTCGGGTTCACAACTTTAAGGGGTTGCACGGTACAGGTGCCAAAGTCAAGCTCGAAGGGACACATGTCTCTATCTCTAGTCCAAGTCCTGACACGTTTCTGGTGCTGGCAATTCCATTGAGGCACCACCAGCAGTTTTAATACGCCTATCACTGCGCTAGGTCGTTTGCAAATCCAAGTGCCGTAATGTCGATTCGATCTATTGCCGTTGCAGTCATCACTCAAGTCTTCGCCAACTCGCAAGAGGAACGTGTTGTTTCCATAGAAGTATCGCAGACTTTCGTCTCGAATCATAGTACATGTCTGAGTCAGGGCGATGAGGCGAATTCGCTGTGATGGCGTCCCTGCCGAGTAGGACGGATTTGTCAGAGCGAAGAGCCGGGGCCAGTAGAAGCGATCATTTATGTAGAAGTGTAAATATCTCGTACCCTCTTGAATGGCCGATTCATACCTCCAAATACTTCCAAACTCCACATTGAAGATATTCTCAGTTGGAAGAACTAGTCCGTAGATGCGATTGCGTAGTTCTGGACGAAGGCGGAGGAGATAATAGGTGCTCCGATTGTCGAAAGCACTGGCAGGATTCATCGTCGACAACGCGAGGGAGTCGCGAGGACCTGAAGCAGCCACAAGGAACTTTTAAGTAGACTTGAAGCTATTACTGCGTTCAAGTAATGGGTGTAGCTGGACACGTATCATTTGTTGGCCTTTCCAGCTCCGCTTCCTTTGCCGTAGCAGCCGCAGCCTTGTCGTTCTCGCATCAGGTATGTGTTCCGCAGGCGATGGCCTCTCGCACTGGAAGGACATAGGTGTGCCAGACAGGCTGCTCGCCATGAGTGATGGCTGGGGAGCTGCAGCGCTGCTTCGTTGTTTTAGACGCTCCGCGCAGGCAGAGCACTCAAGAGCGTCGGTCTGCGAGACTGAGAACGTAATTGCAGGGTCGTACACAAAGCTGCTCGCTTCGAAACATAAGCTCTTACGCCTTAGGAGCATAGTCTCGTCAAGCAGAGTGGGCCTCGTGACCGCCATGATTTATGGCGGTCAGCCTGCACAACCATCTGATCATGCGCGCTGGCTGGATTACGAGGATTCAAATTAGACTTGCTGCGCATGCCATTGGTATGAGAATGATGATTTCGCGACTTCTGAAGAGTACCGTTCTATAAGGAGGAAAAAGTCGCAGCTACTTTCCTCCGCAGTAGTTGGAGAATCCCGATCTTATACGTGGCAGCTTGAGGTCACGACGCGTTTGGTGGATCAGGTCGACAAGGTCTTTGGCCTCCATTGCCCTATGGACCTGCAAATTTTCCTGCATGGCATGCTTTTTGAGTTGCAGCACGAATTCATGCCAGCACTCCTGACAGTACCTTTCATACTGATTATGTCCAATCGTCCTCGCTGCATATCGAGTTGATGTGCGGGCCGTCCAAGTAGCAGGTCGGCCGGCCAAGTGCCATCTGAGCATGTACCGTGCTTGCAATACCGGTCGAGCATTAAATGGAGTCTTAATACTGAAATAGCTGTGCCAGGTTGCGCCGATATCCAAGCATCATATCTCCAAAGGGATAGGCGTTCATCATGGCCACGTACTGAGTAACCGAGGCCGAGCTGGACGATGTTGGACCCGTAGAAGTACCTAACAGGCTCTGGTCTCAAAGCGCGACACATTTCTGTCAAGGCCATCACATTGAGCAGCATTTGGCCGCTTTGGTCGATGACGTTATGTCTCCAGTCGAAGGAACTCAGTAGAGACATGAAGTTGCTGCATTTCAGACCTCTCAAGTGATGTCCTCCAGATCTTCCGGCTGGGCGTGCTGCGACACCCAGGCTGGGGCTCCAGGTATTGCTTGATTTGGCTTTGATGGCTCTTCCTCCTCAGCTCCAGACATGTCTGCACTTCGAATCGGCAGTGGCTGCTCGAGATCTGGTACCAACTGTTCGTCGCCATCGCGATCCCGTTCCTCCACGCCGCTGTCCTCGCTCAGCTTGGAAAATTTTGTTGCGAGAGCTTCCTGCTGAGCCTCCTTCACAGCGACCAGTTTTCCGTTCAGCTCCTCCCAGTCTGGATTCCTCTTTTTGATTGCATTGCCACGCTTTTTGCTGTCAGCAATCTTCTTTTCCAGCTTCTCAGCATTCTCATCGGCTCGCTCTATTCCCTTCTGCTGTCGGAGCTTCTGAGCTCTTGTAAGCTGCTTTTTCTTTTGCTTCTTCTGGATGCCCGAGTTCTGCACACTGTGTAGCCATGGCTTGTACTCGCTTTGCTCTGCAGGCGTGTCGCTTGTGAGCAGGTGTTTGGAGGGCGGTGCTTCACCTCGACGAGCAGCGCGAGAGTGCACTGAGACCTCTACGAGAATGTCAGTAATTCATGCATAGTTGTCCATGCCGATTACATCTACCTCTCTTCTTTGCCTTGGCCATTTTCACTACGCCAGAAATTGGCTGTGATGTCCACAGAAATGTCGATTCCAGAAATTGTCAAGTCGAAGCAAAGCACGGCTTAGATCCGGCCGAAGTATTTCCGCAACTTTCTCTCCCTTCGCACTTGGAGCCTGTGAACTGACCTGACCTTCCTTCTTCCTAACGAGATACGTGAACACGGAGTCAGCGAAGCCCGTGGCGTATGGCGTATGGCGTATGGGAGATCGTGATGGGCACTTCAGGTCGCCAATATAAGCCGGCTGGGACCTTAAGCACTGAGCCAGCCGTCAGCATCGATAACAACACGGCCATGGCTTGGACGATTCAAAAAGAAGGGCCCGCCAGTACATTGAAAAAGAAGCTTGCTATTTCAACGAGCCGGAGTGAGTACTTGTGCTCATGAATGGTCATAATCATTGGTATCTGGCTGGATGTGGTGTACAGATATCGACACCCGAACACCGCGACAAAAGAACAGTCCCACGCTATGGACCGGCAACTTGCAAATACTCTCGCAGGACACGGCTGAGCCTCAAAGCTTTCATGTGCCCCCACGGTTCCATCCTGTGCCAGCTGCTTGAAACATTTCCGGAATCCCAAATTCTCTACTCGAAGATGGCATCATGCTCAAATGTACTGCTGCTGCCCCTCTTGTATACCGCATCGGCGTCAAACTCGGTAGTGCCGTCTCTCCTGTACACAGCATCTGGAAAGCGGAGAGTCAGCATTCGATCTTCCAGCTTGGTTCTCTACAAGAAATCATACCGGCATCGAACTCGGTTGTACCATCCCTCCTGGTCTTATAGACAGCATCAGCATCGAACTCAGTGGTGCCGTCTCGTTTTGAAAGTGCATCGGACGCTTGTGTGTTATCTGTGATGATCTTTAGCTGAAGAATTTCTAGAAAATTGAAATCGAAAAGTTCTTACGGGGTTCAATGACGACCGGCGCGGCCATGGCCACTTGGACCAGCGCAAGCGCAAGCATGAGGAAGTTCATGATGGGCGGTTTTAGTTGTGCTGTTGCTTGGCAAGATTGATTGCTGCAATGCTCCAGTCGGACGATGAATGTGAAGATAGATGTTCAAACGGAGCGTCGGGCAGTAGTGAAGATACAAAAGATATGCGGTCCACCAACATCTAAAAGTCTTATCTGAATAGCTCTCCCTCTAGCCGACGTTACCAGGATGGCACCCACAACCAACTGGTTACATCGCCCTGATCGGCAGAGATTGCGCTGACACGGCCCCAAACAACGATGTAGCGGGTGTCCACTACCCAACCAGGAACATGCGTCTGGAGCGCGTGGCCGTCCAGCAAGGTCTGAAATCATTTCAAAGGCTCACCTACGTCGTTCAGCTTCTCCGCACGCGTAGTGGCATACAACAATAATGGCAGGGTTCACCATTTCTCAACGGCATCCTTCATCAGGAACACACAACGGAAATCTGAGCATCCGCTTGTCGATGGCGTCAAACGAGCAAAGCCGATCATGCCGATAAAAATATCTCACCGAAGCCGCAAGTAGGTAAAGTGTAGCTCTACTGGACGAAAGAGGCACAAGTTGTTGATTACGACCAATAGCTGAGGCCGAATTTGGTCCATCCTTCGGTGTCGATCAAGCACATTTCACCGTCACGAAATCCTTCGGTGTGCATCAGTCCCTGACACAACTTCCCTCCGATGTGAAAGCTACCAACCAGGAGACGAGAAACAGCCCGAGGGGTCCAAAAGGATCTTCCGAAGATGCCGATCTGAAGGATCCTTAGACTTCGTACCGTTCCGCTTTATGCTTCTTCAGCAGCGTGCGGCTATGTCCAGCCACATGGTCATCAAACGAGTTTAGCAATGTTAGGGTTACTGCCCAGGGCTCGAGCTGGTGGTGCGGGCAAGAGATGCAGTGGCAAGACTGAGAGCAGAGCTCGACTTGCCAGTTGCTAGGCATCAAGAAGACTGCCCACACAGCAAAGATGGAACGCGATGAGGAGATGCCGTTCCTGGAAGGAGAGAAGAGATGCGGACATCCAGAGCTGCAAAATGAGAGATCAGACTCTCCCGAATGCCAAAGGAAACAGCAAGGATGGCTTCGAATATCTGCCGTCATGAATGCGATACTCTTCAAAGCGTGTCTTTTCCTGGTGTTCTTGCTGGCATTCAAGCAAACGAGCGAGGGCGCATCCACAATTTCTGGAACATACTGTAAGACGAATTCTCGAATGCGTCAACCCCGAACGCTTCTAACATTCCACCCAGCTCCCGTCAACAACGCAATCGAATACGAATACCGCAGAACGATCGCGAACGACACAATAATGGTCGGCCAACCAAGCCCAGCCTGGGAATCCCGCATGTCAAACCTCCTCAACAACACCCTACTCTCAATCTCCCAGACTGAACTCGACCTCGCCAACACAACCTCCATACCCCTCCAATCCACAGATCCCACCCGATACGTCGGCGGCTTAGGCATCGCACACAACGTACACTGCGTGAAAAAACTCAAACAATTTTTATACTTCTCACATTTCTACCCGGAGGTGGAAATTGGAAGTTCACATTACGAGTACTTGCAGTACCATGCGGATCATTGTTTAAATTTTATCTTGCAGAGTATGATGTGCCATATGGATACGAGTTTGTATACACTTGTTTGGGCGCCTGGGGAAGATGGGAAGACGATGGTTGTTAAGCATAGGGAGCCGGGAGTGCAGAAATGTGTTAATTGGGATACGGTTAAAGGATGGATGGAGGAGAGGGCGGTGAGTAGTGATATGATGGTTGGACCTGGATGAATGGATACCCTCGAGTGAATGATGAATGTTTCTCGCGGCTTTTTAGATTGAACGGAGTGATATGAATGTGAATGTGATTTCCTTGATTTTCAACAACCAGATCCCTGATAACTTTGCAAGTGACGCCCTCACCAATATGGCCTTCATAACCACACCGTGAATGAAAGTTCTGCATAATGTCAGCGAAACAGTGCGCTCTCATGTCCAGCCTTTTTACTACAAATGTCTTGGATCTCGTCGTATAACAAGAACACATTCTGGATCAGTTTCAGTATTGGGAGGATTTAATATTCGACTAGCAATAGGCAGGGCCATTGTCTTTGATTCATTTCTTTTGCTCACATTCATCAACTGATATCGCTAAAGTAGGCATCACTTAGATAAACCATTAAATCGTCCCTATCCTCCGTCATTACCACTCAAAAAGGCCCAACATTTCCCGGCATGTCATGCGGAACAACATAATCCTCAAGCGGAGCAGGAATCGCACTCTGATCCGCAAAGGCCTTGAAAGAATCCCAATTCACACAACGTCTTTCATGATGCGTGTATCCGTGTAAACCTGTAGGAGCTTCGGCGTCCCAGACGACAGTGTTCAAAGTGAGGTCGGGTTTGCACATGACTCCTTGGCGGAGGACTTCGAGGCAGTGCTCCCAGTGCGGAACTGTGAGACGGCCGGAACTGAGGAGGTCGGGGTAGTGTTCTTTGTAGTTCATTTGATACATTCGTTTCTAGATCATCATCACATTAGCGTTCAGTTCTATTAAGGTGAGTGCGTTGATACATACCAAGCAGTGGAGTTGATGAAAGACTTCATAGTATCCAACGTATCCTTCTGAGTCTTTGACTTTTACTGAAGTCTTGTTCATTGTATGCATTTCTCGTTTGGAGATCTCGACCATGCTCGCTGGAGACATGCGTCAGCATCTATCGTTTGTTATGGATCTTGGTTGAACTTACGTGCAAGGAGGTCAGACCATGCTTCGTCCACTTCTCGTCGAGGCAGACCAAGGAACGGACTGTCTTCGGGTTCCAGATCGAGTGTCCGGATTTCATGCTTGATGATGGAGTGAGCAGGAGCTATGACAATCGGTCAGTTGAAGTTGAGAAAGTACGATGTGCTTCACTCACAGTATGGGTCCTCGACCTCATCTCGGGCCAGGGATACTTTGCTTGTTGTGCTGGATGTACTTGTTGTGCTTGGCACTTCGCCATAGGTGTTGAGCACGAAGAGTCCGACATTGGCGGCGATGAATGCCGCATGAATGACAAAGAGGATGTAGTGAAATGTGCTCAAGCTGGTCCACGTCCGTCGTTTCGGAGTGTTTTGCGGGACATACTCTTCATCGATTGTCTGAAGGAAAGGCTTCTCTTCGTCGTGCTTGGCAGTCGCCATGATCGATGGATGATTAGTAGTGATTGATCGATTGACGATTGCCGGACACTTGGGTCAATGCTCGCTCGGTCTGGACAACAACGTGGGTGCTACAAGATCATATGCACTGCCCTCGTGGCTCCTATAGCATACCTTCTCCAGCATGGCTTCCCACCTTTCCCTTGGCCAACCTCGTGTAGCGCCACTCAAACTGCTCCAACAATCCATGCAGGGCAGGGTACACCATTTTAGCAGCGATGATCTTGGCTGATCTTAGCAGAAGCCACATGCAAAGCTTAAAGAAGCTTACCCACTTTCCCGCGAAGGAAGCAGATCCCCACCACAACGAATCACAAGATCCAAAACAGCCCGAACAATGTGACTCGTTTCCGGCTCTCGCGGTGATAACCTGAGGTTGAATATCGCAGATCCTTTCAGCTGCCTCACCAATTTGTGCCAGCCTCGGGCAACGGAGAACAGCAGTGTGTGATCGACATGCATACTCACCACTCGAGGCGTAGAGCAGAAACTCTACAATATTGCCATGTGGTGGCATTCGCATGGTTACAGCGCTTGCGTGCTGACAGTAGTATCGCATATCGCAGCAAAGAGCTCTGGAGCTCAGAACTACAATTCCAACATCTTTCCCACGTGCAGTTACTATTCTCATTCATCCTGCCGCTCTTCTGTGTCTCCATTCAGGCCTTCGAGTCCTTCTCAAGACAGTCTTTGATTGGATTGCCAAACCAGGATGGGTTATGTCAACCATGGCAGCGTGACTGCTGTTGGTATCATCTTCCCAGTCTTGGGATTAATAGCCCTATCGACGCGATTCTATGCGCGAGTCAAGTACATGAACAGCAAGTTTGAGGTCGATGACATTCTCGTCGTGCCAGCAGCGCTACTCACCGTCGCCGGTGGTGTGGCGATGATTCTTGGGGCTCAGATGAGGTTCGTTGGAGGCCACACTCTCGATGAGACCCAAGAGGAGTTTTTGCACACAATGGAGCAACGTCAGATCATGTTGGAAAAGGCAAGTCGAAATGCCTGCTTACGACGAAATGAGTGCTGATCATCTCGACCTTAGTTCGAATATGCTTTCTGGATTGGACATGTTCTGGCCATTGGTTTCATCAAGCTCACCTTCCTGTTCTTTTTCCGACGCATCTTCAAGGGCCGTAGTTTCCGGACTGTGTTCGACTATGTCAACTGGTCCCTGATTGGGCTTGTCACTGTGTGGACCATCGCCTACGTGTTCCTGGAGATCTTCATGTGTGGTCTGAACTTCGAAGCGGCCTGGACTACAGTCTACGCTCTCCGACACTACTGCGTGAACACCTTCGCGCTGTTGACATCTTGTGCGATCACCAGCTTCGCAATGGACCTCGCTTGTCTGGCTGTGCCTTTGATTATGGTCAGCAGCCTGCGCATGTCGTTCAAACGCAAGCTTCAAGCTTCTCTGGTATTCGCGCTCGCCATCTTGTAAGTGCTCGTTTGTTGCTTGGGATTTCAAGCAAGCTGACCGTCTTCGCCTAGCTCCGTAACTGCAGGCCTGCTCCGCATGGTCGTGCTGATTCAGGTGCTCGAGAACAGCCTTGCGTCTCCGATAATCGAGCTTCTTGGCACGAAGTTCGGGATGGCAGACGACGAGGGTGTGATTTCACTAGTGCTGTTCTGGACATATGTCGAGATCGGCGTCGGTTTCCTGGTGGTGTGCTTGGTGGCGTGCGGAAGAGTGTTTGACGATATCTCGACACCTGTCATTGCCAAGATCAAGTCTGTCGCATCGTCAGTGGCATCGAGAGCATCGAGCGTGGCTTCAAACAAGAGCTCCAGCAAGTCGTCCATGCACTCCGACAGCTCGAATGAGAAGGAGGAAAGCAGCATTATCGCATCGACCAAGGTGGAGGTCCGATCTGAGAAGCGATCCGAGGCAGATATCTCGGCTGTTCCGGACTGGCTCGTGGCGAGCAGAAGAGGAACGCTGGATGATATTGATTTTTGATACCCACACGTAGTTTTGACATTCCAAAAGAACACTTGAATGGAGTACGGAGAGTACGGAGACCTGTTCGCCTTGCCGCTATGAGCCTCGACACCTGGTCAGCCTCTTCACATGACCCAGAGATAGTATGTCGCTATGGTTAACTATGGCTCTCACTCCAAGGTGTGTTTGATGTCTCGTAGGCAATCCTATATATGTATAGTGAAGCCGATCTCGCGTGTGAAGGGTCCCTTGTTTGCTTTGGAGCAGGGGGCTTGTGAGGACAGGTCACAGCGACACCCATCTCCAGACTGCTTTCTCACACAATTCACCACATGCGCCGCCAGCTCAGCCTTCCCTGCGACTTCTCCGAATATCTTCTCGAAATCCCCTCGCAGATGTCAAACGCCAATACCAAGAGAGCCTCGGATCATGGACCAACGACTCCACTACCATCACAACCTTGAACTGCATTCCGTCCAACTGTCCATACCAAGACCCTCAATCGCTTCCTCGATAGCAGGAACCCTGCTCCTCATATACCTGCTGAACTTCGTCCTTCAGTACTTCGATGCTCCCGTCCTGCCCTTCCAGCAAATCCTCTGGAATGCCATCATCTACCTTATTCCCACGCCACTGCTCCTCGATCCAGCCCGGAGACAGGAGTTGAAGGCCAACGGCATGCTTTCTCAGACACATGCCGCAAAGAGCGATGCTTTGCGTAGAATGCTGGGCCTGGGCGGAAACGCCATTCTGCAGAGTCTGCCGCAGGCCGGAGAGGCCTTCGGCTTAGCAAGCGTTGGCAGGAGATTGAGCATGGCTGTCAAGCCTGCAGCGACGAGTAATGCGCCTGCTGGGCTTGGGAACTGGGACAACAGCTGCTATCAGAATAGCGTGCTTCAGGCGCTGGCGAGTTTGAGAGGCTTGGAACATTGGCTACAGACGGCAGAACCACCGGAAAGCGATGCAGACAGCACAACGAACACAGCACTTCAGCGCCTGCTCGGAAGGTTGAGGAACCAGCAGAATAACGGCAGACACATCTGGACACCTGCAAAGCTGAAGAATATGAGCAGTTGGCAGCAGCAAGACGCGCAAGAGTATTTTTCCAAGATTATGGATGAGCTGGACAAGGAGGCAAAGCGAGCCATTGCAGCGCAAGAGGACAAGCCGGGACTGGAGACAATTTTGAAGCGTGACAGGAAGGGCTGGGAGCAGGAGTCGAGCGAGGCAGAAATGCAAGCGATGTCGATGCGAAATCCACTGGAAGGCCTGGTAGCCCAGCGAGTAGCATGCACAAGCTGCGGCTTCTCGGAGGGATACTCGATGATTCCCTTCAACTGTCTCACGGTGCCTCTCGGCTCGTCCTTTGCGTACGATCTGGAGGAATGTCTAGATGAGTACACCAAGAGTGAAGACATCGAAGGCGTGGAGTGCCGCTGTTGCACGCTCATGCACGCGGCGGAGAAATTGCAGAAGCTCATTGCAGCGCCACCGACACCGCTGAAAGTTCTTGCGACACCTATTCTGGAGGCGCCAGTGAGCGACACAGACAGCTCAGATCGCACTGTGCAGACCCCCGCCACCTCTCTATCACCACAAATTATGGCTCTGCCACCGGAGCTTCGCACCCAGATACTTGCGCGCTTGCAAGCAATCCAGCAAGCTCTGGATGAGGATGACTTTTCTGACAAGACCCTCAAGCAAGCATGCGCCATACCAGCCAGGGCATTCGTGAACGCCACAAAATCGCGTGAAGCGGTCATCGGTCGCATGCCGCAGACATTAGTCATACATATCAACCGGAGCGTCTTTGACGAGATGACCGGCATGCAGCGGAAGAACTATGCACAACTTCGGTATCCAATGCTGCTCGATCTGCGACCTTGGATGCTCGAGATCGGCGATGCACCTCCAGAGTATGAGCTCAGTGCGGTGATACAACACTATGGACGGCATGAGAACGGGCACTATATCTGCTATCGAAGACATCCTGAAGTGAAACCTGAAGATGATGCAGAAGGAGACTCTGCAACGGCGTCGAGCGGAGAGAAATGGTGGCGTCTGAGCGACGAAGATGTCTCAGCAGTCTCCGAGCAAGAAGTGCTCGATCAAAGCGGAGCATTCATGCTCTTCTATGAGCGACTCCCGCTGCATGGCCCACCTCACCCTATATCTGAGGACATCGAGGATGCTGCTGCGGTACCACTGCCTCCAGATGAGGCTGCCGATTGGGACATGATCAGCGTACAGCCCTCGACTGACGCAACGCCATCGCTTGCGACATCCTCTGCACAATCTGTGGTGTCCGAGTCGGATATTGTTACAGAAATCGATGAACCTGATCCGGAGGCAGTAATACCAAGTGCTGGAAAGCTGCCTCCTCTCCCACAGCAAGCTCCGATACTGAAAACCGCAGGCCCGGCGGTATTGGCGCTCCAGGATGATATGCAAGTAATGAATAGAATGATGAGAGTGTGACAAGATTGCCCCGGCGGCTTTGTAGGGAAGTGTTTGAATACGAGACGAGCTCACGATACCACATATGATGATCCTTTTCTTTCTTGCCTATCCAAAATCTCGTAGTAATAGCGCGTACGTGGACCGTACCATTCGGTATACTGACTGGAGGCCGAAAACAGCATTGTGAGCGTGATCCGCGCAAGGATCGGCCTATCATCCTTCGTTTTTGCATTGACATGATCCAGATCGAGGCCATATTGTCAAAAGCCCCCAGAGCACACTGTAGTGGTACAGGACGACTTCTCTCACATGCTCGCCATACACCATGGCGGGTCTGGCTAACCAGAACGCTCCTGCCGTCTGCCCATGACCCTATGTAAACCTGGTCAGATATTCCTCCTCCCTATGCTCATGTTGCCCCATGCGCGATAACTACGTGCGAAGAACAAGGTCGGCGATCGACTACGAATCAAGGTCGATGCATACATCATGTACGACATCGCTGCATTCAGCCGACCAGTAGACCGTGTGTCCCCTAAACCATGGCAGAATCCGCCAATTGCGGAAATGGAATCAGCATGTCTGGCCGACTATTCACCATGACGAGAAAAGCGTTGCGAAAAGTCCAATGCGGCTTGTTGTAAAGGTTCTGGGAAGATGGGCATCCTTCCAAATGCGGTCGGCAACAAAGCGATATTTTCCTACGAGTAAAGAAGACTGGTGCGCCATTGTTGAAGGGCAGCAGCACTGAACACGCGTCCGCGAATGTACACGCTCTCTTGTGACCTTGAATTCTTGTCGTTTGAGAATGCGACAACCATAAAATGTGGCGACGAATCCAAGCCGGGCTTGGGCGAATTCGCGACTCCTTTCACAGACCTGTACAGCACTTTGCAGACGCAACACCTTTGTCGAAGGCTCCGAACAAGCCAGGCTCTACCAATAAAAGAGAGAGGCCTGGTAGACGGCTCATATCACAAGCCAATCGCCCTGCCCCAGGCTCTGCTGCATTTGATCGAGGTAGGAAAACAGGCGAGGGCATGAAAAGGATTGCGAGTTTGAACATTCTGAACTTTGGGCTGACTTCGTCGGTTCTCTACTGTAGTCGCGGTCAACAAGAGAAGACGAAACTCCTCTCGATCTGCTCTCCACCAGGATTATGTCCTTAAGCTAGAGCGACTCGTCTTTGGCCTCGATCAAATTGAAGACGATGAAAGCTTGTCGAATGCGGTATGTCAGCCTTCGTCCCCAAGACGCTCAAACTAGCCGACATGTGTGCTGACCAACGCACGCATGATTTAGATCGATGGCAGGATCGAGAACGCACTCGATGACGCCAAGTGCGAGGATCATGGTGTCTATGAAAGCAGAGTGGAGGAACTCGCCGACGAGAAATGGAAGGTCGAGGAACGCATTCAAAAAGGCTTCGTAAAGCTGTCAGCGACCGCCATTGCAGTACATAACTCTCTTCACACTGAACGCGAAGAATTTTCGAATAGTGTCCTGCCTTGGGATTTCCGTGAGGCGCTCGAGGACTGGTCAATGAAGAGAGAAGTCTGCCAGGAACGACAATACATGTTTAGCAGGAAAGAGAACCTTCGAGATGTTGGTCAGCGGCTCTTACAGGCGAAGACAGCACAGATCAAAAAGCGAGGCTGGAGACCTACGTCTTCGTATCTCGGACAGTTACACAAGTCTCGAAACAAGCTTCTCAGGCTTACGGCTGTTTCTAAAGTCGCAAGGCGCAATGCACGGAACACTCTGAGAAGACTCTGTAAGGTGCATGCAAGAAAAGCATTGTTTGATATCAGCAGCGAGGACCAACAACCTCCCACGGACCACCAGAAAGCAGCGTGCGTTGTACCGGACGTTCCAATCGTTTCTGATGTTGTACAAGCACCAGATCTCGAAGAAAGATGGACTTCTATCAAGAACGACTGCCAGATTGGAACGGAATGGCTTCGAGAGGTCTTTGAATCCCACAGCGCACGGGATCAGGCTGTTGAAGATGCAGTATACCAAAAGATGGAGGCGTTCGACGCCGACACGTTTGAGCGCGAGTGGTTCGCGGAAGTCAGTAAGCGAGCCAGGAGGTGGAGGAATGTTGGGGAAAAGTTTGTGCCCATTCGCGACGAAGCGATGAGAGCAGGGTTCAGTCCAGTTGCAATTGGTGACGAAGCATGGGGCGAATTTGAGAAGCATCGAGACGATGGTAACACATCATCAGAGGCTACAGAACAGAGAGAGGAGAGAGCGGACTTGGCGGGGGGAAAGGAGCCTCATGACAGCGTGCTCGAGTTCGTGGAGGTGCAGAAGCGAGTGATGGCTGATGGAGGATGGAAGGATGCCGACACGTGTGCTCATACACAAACGCCGACCACTGAGCTCAGTGTTGAAGAAGTGGAGTTTGGAGAAAGCCAAGCAGGTGGTTTAACAGACTCGAATGTCGTGAAGGACAAGGTGAGTTTTGCATGACTGCTCCTAACCCTCATGGATGAAAAGCGCTAACTCACTCGGGTCCCTAAGATTTCAAGATGGCGTCAAGCTTGTGAGCAGACTCGTGTTGAGGCCGACGCAATCTACAAGCAAGCGACGCAGCGTCTAATCATTTGAAGACACGGATATAGGATTCGTAACGCCCAGCCGCCACCACGCTTCTCTGTATCTCTCTAGAACCTGTGCATCAAGTGGACGGCCGAGACGACAACTATAGACATCCCGCGTCTCATTTCAATCGTCATATTCGGCTGATAATGGCGCTGTAGTCATGCCGCTGCCATTTGTGACCTTCGGTCCGCCCTGGACTCCGGGCCCTCCTCCCTCTTGCGCTCCGGAGAAGGCCGCGTGGACTTACTTTCTCAGCCAATGCCGTGTCATCCCCCTTCTTATTCTTCTTCTTGACTTGCTTAGAGACCTTGGTCGGATTGAACTTCACCTTAGCTTTTCCGTCATGATCAACCGTGCTTGCCATTGTCGTCTCGAGCACATTTGTGAGCTGTGGATTGCAAATTTTCGGGGACAATGTGGTTCGCTTCGGCCTCCTTGTGGGTAGCAGCAGATGGTGTCTCGAGTAAGGCCGTGCCATGGTCATCGCCACCGTTCACCTCTTCGCTTCCCTCTAGAGTGTTGTTGTGCTTGCCATTCCGTCCGCGACCGCCAGCCTTTCCCGTTTTCACCCCGTCGGGATTGTCTCCATAGGTGAAGACTGCCGCTGGAGCAGTACCGCTCACGTTGACGGATGGCTCGTTGTCAACTTGACTAAGGTTACGGTTGTCCTTAAGTCCGGCGCGATCGGCTCCGCCCGTCTTGTGATCGATGAGGCTCGCAGACTTAGTGATCTCAGCCCCTATGTCGTCTTCGTTCATTCTATACAAGACTTCTTTTGTGGAGCCTTGAGAACATTGAACTTTGATACACTTGAGGCGGCCATCTTCCCCTTAGTCTCTGCCCGTCTCGAGTCCTTTGAAAAGATGGTACTGCCGACTCTGAAGGGATCCTTGTGCATAGCATTCTTTAGCGATATGTAGTCGAGTGGTGCTTCTGGCATGGTGCGTTCTTCGGCAATCCTAAATGATGGAGCGCTACGGCTCCCGCTCGACGACCTCCCAACGCTGACCGGTACTTTGACTCCACGAGCTTTCTTGAAGCGCTTTGATTCATGGTCTGACTTCTTCGCCGCTTGCTTTGATTTATCTGCCTCCTCCACCACTATTGTAGCCTTAGTCCCTTTGATTTCTTTCTTCAACCACTTTGCTCTCGCCTGATTCTCAGACACCATCTCGTCCCAATTGTTGGGCCCCCATTGCTCCGAAATTCTGCACCGACTCGACTTCAGTGCCAGAACAACTGCTTATTGTACTTTTTTTGATGTTGTATTGTCGAGGAGCTGTGCCAGAATGTGTGGCGTGTTTGATTTTTTCGAGGGTGCAATTAGGCTGTATTCCAATGCGTGGAACGCGCAAGATAAGGCGCGAAACGGGCGCCAAGAGTTTAGCGCGTCGCGAGATGAATGATTTCACGCTGGTCGTCAAACGGTCCAGTCTGGAGAGGAACGGTATTGCGGCATTGGTAATTCGCCATATGTGACCACTCTTTGCTACTCAAACAATGGTAACTTTGCTCTCTTCATCGCCTACCTCTTTCTGTATCTCTTCCAGGGGTAGGATATGTCTGGAGGAGACTGGAGCCTAGCCATCTCCCGGAGCGGGTCTGGGCAATGGACTCATCTTATCAATAGGTCCTGCTCATTGAGATCAAGGGTTGCTAGTAAAGCCATCTCATTCACAGGTGTAGCGTCAATAGCGTCTCTGTCAAAGCCTCATGTCGACGTGCCTCCCAACGTTTCAACTGAGGCTGCTTTTGGTGTAATCAATGTGAGAGAGAGAGACCCATCTTGCGTGCTGCGCACAGCGGCTGAAGATGACAGCGATAAAGATAGACACCGTGAACGTCTTCCCTCGCTGCGCTGTACATGTAGCTTCAAAAAGGCTGCGAGCCATTGAGCGGCTGTCCCGTGATTTCTGAGGAGACGGTGGTCGTATGTAGCCTAATGCTGCCGTGGTGCCAATAGCGGATCTTGCCCGACTAGAGTGTTCTGCATCAGTAGGTATGTTCGAGATACGAGGACGGCCTTTGAAGTATGAGCATGAGCAATAATCCCAGTTGATCCGTCTTGTATGATTAAAACGATTCGCGAGCCATTGACTCGATGAACTTCGAACTTCAAAAACGACCTGGATCAGTGTTCAAGCATAGACGATCATTAGTCTTCTAATCTTTGCAAAGCAAAGATGCATAAAATGTAATGATTCGATAATGGTTGCTATCTCATGACGAGTGGTCGGGTAGTGCAGACCAGATAGCCGGTGGCAAGCCAGATTATCAAGTGCTGAGCCATACTAATACCAGGAGATCTTGCTTGATTTACAGCCTTCTCCTGGAAACAGTGATCCGAGTGCTTTCTGACTTGATGCTCTCTGAGTACTGTGCCCGAAAAGTATAAGAATGTGGATCTTCGGAGCCACCCGTGTAAGAGCACTCAGCACACTGAGATACTGTAAGCAACAAGTGCGAGGTTCTGAATGTGTCCACACAGCTCTTCTCAACGAGTCTCGCTCGCCTACCTCGTGTCTCCATGCGAATTCATGCAGCCTTCATCGTGTGCAAGGACGAGCCGAGTCAATGCACCGGATATCCGATCTTTGTGAAAAACCTACACAAGATCCGTGGTCAAAAAGCCATCCATGCCTTGGTGTAGCATCATCATGTGTAGCCGTATCGTGGGTGTCGGAGACGTGTACACGGTGCGATAAAGCGAAGAGCATGGCCTCTTCATTCGACATGCCAAATCCACGACCGAGCTGCTCCATGCCATCGCTCGACCATCGCTGCGATATTCTTTCTCGTCCAGTAGCCCCTGGCTCTTCCCAAACCTCCCAACTCATAGTTCGAACCCACCCGGCGCCCAGCAGGTCCTTGTCGTTCATATTCCCAGGATCCCACATCCACGCCCATCCGAGTCAAGGCACGTTACTTCCGCCGGCGCGCACGCTAGAAGGGACTCCCATTAGTCTCATACCATAAGCATCCAATGTCTCGTCTCAAATTCTGTTGTCAACCCTGCCGCAAGAAGGCATGAAATCTCAGTGTTGCCGTGGTACAGAGCGAAAGAGAGCCGGTAGAGCGGTTCGACCGGGACAGAGAAACCGGACGGGTCCACAGAACGGAGGTGCAGGGCGGGAGCCGCATGAGTATTATTGAGTTTGGAGGGAGATGCCGAGGCGATTTGGGACGGGCGTGCCGCCTTTCAGGATTCTATCAGAATTTGGCTTGGTGCAGAAGGATTGAATGGTATAATATGTCATGTATGTAACGCTCACTATAGCCGTCGTCGCTCATGAACACTCGTGCTCTCGCTTGAACGCAACCCAGCCGTATCTCATGCAGTCACTTCGTCTCATCATGTTCCTCATCACGCCTGCCTACATGCTCTGCACAGCGCTCTGCTGTAGCCAAGGCTGGAGCAGATCGAGTTCCTCCTCTTCGACAGGTATCACTCGTCCGCTAAGGCGTCTTCCACTCCAGTCCTCCGTTGGCACCGAAAGACTTGGCATGCCCAGATTGCCGCACATCGACAGAGTCCGAAGCATCGACACAGATTCTCTCATTGACCATTGGCCAGATGACGGTGCAAATGCAGCCTGTGCTGTTGGAGCTTGAAGGCTCTGTGAGAAGGCTTGTTGCTTCGCATCGAATGCTTGTTGGATTTCTTGCGGTGGCGGCAAAGTCGCATTGCTTAATTCGAAGCCCATCAGGCCATCCATCTTGGCCATTAGAGGGCGCAGATACCGCGACTCCTTTCCGCGCATACTGGAGAGACGCTGAAGCAGGACATTGAGATACTGCTTGCCTTCCAGGAAGGTCGAGGAGGCATCGCCCGCAGTACATTTCAGTACGTCAGCGAGACATCCAGCAATGTCAGAAAGCTTTTGTTCCTGTGCAAAACGTAAGCCTTCCTGCGCTGCTGTTCAAGGATGCTGGTTCATGACCTACCATGCCGATGCCGTGGCTGTCAAGGGCCAAAGCACTAGCACCGGAAGTGATTTCCACCACTTTCCTGGCCAGCTCCACAGGATAATCCAGTCTCATTCCTCCTTCGCCTTGACCCCAGATCAAGCCATTGCTCACTCCCATTTGCCAAGCTAAGACATGCAGCCACTCTCTCGTCACACTAATATCGAGACGCTGCGTTTCCGTCAATTCACCCAGCCCTGCTGCATTGGCAGTGGCATCAAGCTGCTTCTGCGTCTTCACCAACCACGCCTCATCGCACAAGCTAGCTCTTCTAGAGCCACGCCAAGCGCTCACGAAGGAGTCGTCCACGGCACTGAAGAGATTGGCGAGGTTGACGAAACCCGTAAGAAGCTGCGGATCTTCGCTTTCAAACACAGCAGGCAATGCAACGGTCATAGCATGCAGTCGCGTATGTTTCCGCCGCTGCACAGCATATGCTCGCTCTGTGATGAATAGCAGCCAGTACAATCTTCTTCTCCACTGCGCTTCTGTGGGATCGAGCTTCTCGTAAGACTCCTCGTCATCCATGTTCAGGTTCTCGCTGATCGTGATGCTTTCCTGCAAATAGAACCACGCGCGGTCGTGGTGCTCTTGGTTCCCGTAGTACGCAAACAGGAAAAAGGAAGTCATGAGGTTCATTGTCGAAACATGCTCAACGTAATCGTAAGTCTTTCGCTCTCGCAAGCACTCCTCAACGAAAATCGAATCGGTCGGTCTTGCAGGATGAAGCCTTGGCGGCGTGGGAATAGAATCATCGAGTTGCACGAGGGTCGCGGCGCAAAGGGAACAGAGGAACGTGTATAGCTCCGGACTCATGGCGCGCTGGCTGGAGTAGAGGCTGGAGTCCAAGAACTGGGAACGATCTATGACTGGCATTATCGCAAACATGTGATTGAAGAAAAGCTGCACATAAGGCGGGAATGTCTCGGGAGACAGCATCCGGTGACTGTGCTCTGTAGAAGACGGCGACATGACCCGCGGAACACCATCGCTTCCCGAAACCGACTCGGCTTGGGTTGATTGAGTCCAACTACGTTGCGGCGCATGCCGCGGTTGCTGTCGATATGGTGGAAGAGGATACTGGTGCTGAGGAGGAGCCATAGGCCGATAGTAAGGCTGTTGGTCTGGAGCCACACTCGTCGGTTGTCCGTACGCGGGGTCCGACGTCTGCGCATTCATTTGGCTGGAGTACGAAGCACCCGGAGGGACGGAGCCATTTTGACCCCATTCCCAATTACCAAACGGTGCATTGGGGCTATGTGGGCTTGTTGGATTTTGTGAGGCGGTGTCGTCAATGCGACGGAGCGCGTGCAAGACTCGGGCACTGCGCAAACCTTTCGGACCCTTCTTTTTCGGCGGTTGCAGGTACGCGCATCGTATGCTGGCTTTTTTGCATGGTGTACACGGATCCTGCCCATCACATTTTACCTTTCTCTTGCGGCAGCAATCACAGGCTCGCTTAAGCTGTTTGGTAGGCGCACTACCTCCGTCGCCGCTTCCTCCATTGGCATTTGTTGAAGGGTCGGAGGTAGGCGGCGGTAATTGTGTGCCCTGTGTCTCTGCAGCCATCTCTTTCCGCAAAGGTTGCGCCTCTGCTGTTCGGCGCGGTATTCGGGCCTTCTCTCACGTTGTTCTTGCGTACCATATCACTGCTGGCGCGGCTCCATATCGCGTGCGGTCAATTGCTAGAATGGTAAGATCGTGGTACGCGATGACGTTGGCGGTCGGTCGTGAAACATTGGAACTTGGAGAAAGCCCGTGCGTGTCTCGTGGAACCAGCAGCGGTTGTCGTCAGGCACTGGAAAGGTTTGGAGGAGCTGCGAAGTGCAAAGCGGTTGGCGTGAACTCACTGCAAGAAGTGTGGAGATCAACAAGGCGGGGCCGATCTCATCGAGCTGACTGGACGCACAACGTGCCTCCGCCGCTGTTCGAAGCAACGAATTCTCCATACAATTGATCGTGCGCTACGTGAGCAATTGCTCAGGCACACCATGTTCGGTATGCGCGAAGGTGGCGTGTGAATTGCGACGCTGTCCGTCGTCATTCGCTCCGAGTCTCCGATGCTTTATCGAGTAACAGCATCATCCTGGCATCGCAGGAATCTTCATTCAACCTATGCTTTGGCTGGGTGTGAAGATTTCCTCGTGCCGTTCAATGTCGGCCGCACTGCTGCACTCAACGAACTCTTCAAGCTCTTCGCTCACGGTTTTGAGCTTCTCTTTGACTGTCGTGACACCTTCTAGACCAACTATGTGGCGAGCTGGAGGATTGTCATGTCCTCCAATCGCTGCAACTGCATGTACCGTCTCGGCAACAAGACGCTCCTTCATGCCTTTGCTCAGAGGTGGATATAGACTCGTCACTTCACTCGAATGGAGTTGATCGCCAGTGGTAGGCTCCGCAGCTCCATCGATCCGATCCAGGAGAGATGAAAGGATGTTCCGTGACAGAGGTGCTGGATTACTATCGTCTGCATAGCAGGCCATGGGGGGAGCAGAAGTGATTCGATGCGTCAATACATTGACCTCCATATTTGGCTGTACAATCGTCATCCTGATGTTGAAGGGAGCAATTTCATACGCCAGACTGTCGCAGTAGCCCTCGATCGCCCATTGACTGGCGCAGTACATGCTGAGTCCAGGTGTGCCCAAGTGTCCAGTCACAGCAGTCATTAAAACAATATGGCCATTCTTCTTCTGGCGAAAGATTGGCAGCGTGGCTTTTATGGCGTTGACTGGCCCGAAAAAGTTGGTCTCGAACTGCTCTTTGACCAGACTCAGCGTCCTGGGACTTTGCGACAGCTCCTCGACAGTTCCCACAACGACCTCAGAGTGGCAGCAAAACAGTATATCAATTCGCCCAAAGCATCTCACAGCTTCAGCGACAGCAGATTGACACTGACCCATAATCTTGACGTTCAATGCGACGACTCGTAGCCGGCTCTTCCAGAGCTCCCTCTCCCTCTCCTCCTTCTCCTGCTTCTCCCTATCCTTCTCACTCAGATCTTTGTCGTTGCCATGATCGACATCGTCTCGCGTAGAAGCGGGAGCACTCAACTCCTCCAAGAAGTCCTTGAAGTCGCGGCTTCGTTCTTCCTCTCTCTCAAACTCCACAGGCTGAACTCCAGCTGTCACGTAGTCACCATGGGCCAGTAGGTGTCTACACAACGAAATACCGATGGGACTGTTCGCGCAAGTAAGGAACCAGACACGAGGAGCATTGTGTGTAGGGAATTTAGGAACGCGCGGGAGTTTCGATTCGGCGGAAGACATAGCGAAGGGGCGTGTCAGAGGTGGGCCTCCCTCTTGTTGGAGAGCCTCGGACCAGGACGAGATTGTCCAGCCGACGGAAAGCTTTACTATCGCACAGCTACTAAGACCAGTATCGCTAGCAGAGGGAGTGCGTGGTGCTAATAACAAGACTCCTGAGCCGAAAGACGCGCCGATAGGGCGAAGGCGGGCGTGTTGGTCGGCAGTGACAGAGCAGGAAGTAGATCCGCGAATTGAGTTTCGGCAGCAAGCAGGCGCATGCGACTTTGCCAGCTCCAGCTCCAGCTGCACAAGCTGTTCAATCACTTTCATGTGAACATCAACAGTCAACATTGCTCCGTCCTAGAATCCCTCACTGGGGCCGTGAAGGTTCAGCGGGTCTGAGCACTTGCATTTGCCATGATCCGATTGAGACACTTCTTGCAAGCCTTTACAGATGACGGGTAAAGAGCAAGCTTGATTTCCACCTCCGAACATCTCTCCACGCGTCTGGGGTCCATCACCACCGTCCACGGGCGGATTCCAAATCTCGAGAGCACATCCAACAAGATGGCGTCCAAAGCGCCCCCGTACGATGAGATGGTGCATGCGCGCCCGGAGATCGTCGACTGGTGGGTAAATGAAATGAATGGTCAGCCTATGGATGAGAACATGATACATCGCTACATGTCTGAATCACCCTTCTTCGACTGGAGCTCCAAGAATGGCATGTACCTCTCACAGGCCCAGAATGACTGGAATATGTATGAGCTCAGCAACAAGCGTAAAGGCTTCGAGGACCTCATTCGATCGCGTCATGGGCTCGAATTCATGATTGTAGCAGAGCCGCAGCCAGTCGCAGACAAGGACTTGGCCGCTCAAGGTGTCAAGACAGGCATATATGTCGTTCGCAAGCAGGATAGGCAGAGGATACAGGACAATGCGCCACGACCGGCGGGTGTGATTGTTGAAGGCCAGTGGGAGATTACCATCCTTGCAACCTACTACATCGTCGGCATGAACGTCTACCAGGCTCCAAACGTCTTTGACATCATCGGCAATCGCTTGCTCGCGGCAGCCAGCAGTCTCAACAAGGTGGCTGAGCATTTTCACGATCTGTCACGTTATGATCCGGCACTGGGCTACAGCTATCTCCCTCAGAACCAGACCGCGAAGGCAACAACATCAGGGTTAGTAGCGGGATCACCTACTCGCTCGCGTGAAGGCAGTCTTGCTCCTGCAACAGATTCGCAATCGCTTCGCTCAGGCTCTATCCAGCCGGTCTCGCAAATCACGACCTCTGCAAACTCGTCAAACTATGAAGAGACTCGTCTGCTGGCAGATTCTTTAAGAATGGCCATTTTGTATGGAGATGACTTCACCGACGAGAATCCGCTGATCGGCGAGCCTGGCAGCTTCAAGTTCTCCTCGTCCCATGCTACAGTTAAGAAGCGTAGAGCAGATGAGGAAGCAGCGCTTGCCAAGGCTCGAGCTGAGAAAGACTCGGCGTCCACATCAAGAGCAACTTCACCGAGGGTTGAATCAACCGGTGCTGACGCATTCAAGACAAAGATCAAGGAGCCTGAAAAGGCAGCGAAGAGCAGTAAAGATGAGCGGAGAGCCAGTAAAGGGGGTGAAAAGGTCAAGCGGCGGAAGAGCAAGGGCGGGTCGCTTGTGAGCCCGACGACGCCAGGCAGCGCAACTGCGGTGCAGACGCCTGCTGCATCGTAGGATGAGTGTTTTCGAAGGGCGAGCTCGATTGCATTCTTGATCGAGCATGTAGCCATGACAGCATTTCAGCAAAGGCGTTATACTGGATATACCCAAGGTACGGCGAGATCACCTCGACAGGAGCTTTGCATAACTCTTTTTGAGACTCATCTTCTAAAGTGCTCCAAAGACGAGCAGATTGTCTGGCAGGCACAGGACTATATGTGTCCATCTATTCAAAACTTCCCAAGTCATTTGTCCTCCATCGTCTCCCCAGGCGGCAATTTCGCATCCGAAACATTCAAAAGGACACACATATAGCAATACAAGGCGATGAAATGTGACATCTGCAGCGTCCCATCCTTGCCAAACTGCTTCACACTAGCCTCCTACAAATCATCTGGCAAAGCACCTCCAACAAAAGCCAAATTATACGCCACATCAAAGGCCGTATCAGCCTTCTCCCTCAATCCCTTGGGTTTCTTCCCCTCACACAAAACCTCGACTTGCTCCAAAGTAAGCCCAGCTTTCTTAACCCCGATTCTCCGATGAGCATATCGCTCAAAAGTACATTTAAACTTGGCTCCTACGACCAGAATCACGGTCTCTTTGGCATCGTCTGGGAAAGAAGTGGCTAGGTTGGGGAACTCTTTTATCACATCGAAGAGCTTGCTCCCGACTTCTTTCGAAGCTATTAGGATTGGGAATGGTCCGAGAAAGGCTCCGTTGGAGTCTTGATATTTAAAAATCTCGCCGTTGGGACCGAAATGTTTGGATGTGGTTTCTTCGACTTTGTGGCCGTAGGGCTTCAAGTCATCGGGAAGTTGAGATGTTGAGGTTGAAGGGAAGCGAGAGCTTTGAGACATGATGGATGAGGTTCTTGCTGTTGTTCTCTGGTATGTTCCTTATCCGGTAAGATGGCTATGGTCTGTGATCGGAATTCTCAACAGAACGGATAGCTGCCAACGAGCCACTATTTTGAAGTCAGCTTGCTATGCCCCTTTCCATACCTTTATATCTGCTTCAGCTGCCCTGCGGTGCAGAAGCTGACATAGGACCGACAAACGCAATGCGAAACTCTGTTGACGATCGACATAATTCCGCATACGCAGACCTCAGCTTGGGGCGCAAGTTGGTCTCCAGATGAGGAGGCACCCGCGATATGCTCAGACATGCATTCACATGCCTCTATCGTGAATGAAATATGTCCAAGGCCGTGCAAGATGTGTAGGAAGAAGGTGAAGTCCAGCGGAAGACAGAGCCTGGCTCGGAGGACGAGGCCGGCCTGGCCTGCGCACTGATGTGTGCAGGGATGATTGATGCTTTGTTAGTGCGTGGAGCAAGTCAACTTTTTTGTGTCCGAGGAGCGACACCAAGTCTCGATATTCTCTTGTTGCTTTTCCCTGTCTTCAGCGCTCGCTACAGTCTGTCAGTAGATAGAGAGAGAAGTCAATCGCACTTCAGCATTAAGATCCTAAGATGTCGCCTTCAATGGCTGCGCCAAAGAGCGGCGCATCGAACGTCGAGCGAGAGTCGACAGCAGCACGAATCGTTGGAGCCGGTATACATAGCGCAACATCCACCTCGAACTGACCTTTCAGCTGACAAAATTGTTCAGGCTCTGCTGGAATCGCCGAGCTCATAATCTTCCACCCAGTCGATACGATAGCCAAGCGATTGATGTCCAATCAGGGCAAGATCAATGGTGCGAGCCATCTCAACGAAGTCATCTTCCGAAAACACGCCTCCGAACCCGTTGTCAAGCGATTTTTCACCCTGTTCCCTGGTCTCGGATACGCAGCAGCATACAAGGTTCTGCAAAGAGTGTACAAATATGGTGGTCAGCCCTTCGTACGAGACTACCTTGCTACCCACCACGGATCACAATTCGACGCGACATTCGGAAAGGGCAATGGCAAGGCGATAATGCACGCCACTGCTGGTTCGTTGATCGGAATTGGTGAAATCGTGCTATTGCCATTGGACGTGCTCAAGATCAAGAGACAGACGAACCCAGAGGCTTTCCGTGGTCGTGGTGTACTGCGCATCGTAGCAGACGAGGGATTTGGACTATACCGAGGCTGGGGCTGGACCGCCGCACGTAACGCTCCTGGATCGTTCGCGCTGTTCGGAGGTTCTGCTGCTGCTAAGCAATACCTGTTCGCACTGGAGGACTACAACAAGGCCACTTGGGGTCAGAACTTCGTCGCCTCCATCGCCGGTTCAAGCGCATCATTGATTGTATCTGCGCCGCTCGATGTCATCAAGACTCGTATCCAGAACCAGAACTTTGAGGTCAAGAAATCAGGACTGAAAATTATCGGAGAGATGGCACGATATGAAGGCTTCACCGCTTTCTTCAAGGGGCTGGTGCCCAAGCTTCTGATGACTGGACCGAAGCTCACTTTCTCGTTCTGGTTGGCACAAACGCTTATCCCAGCTTTCAACAAGATCATGTAGGAGCGTTCAAGATCACAGCATGTACGGCGTTCGGCGCAAGATGGAAAAATAGACGGGTTGTCCGCGCGCAGCGCAAGCGTAGGCACTGGAGCATGGCGAGTCAGCTCGTGCCATTGTAGTAAGATTTCAATATGCCACATCCACCAAGTTGCTTTGCTACTGTACATAGGTCACGTCGGAACGGATGTATAGTCTACGAAACCAGCTCAGCTCTTCCTTCCCAGTAGTGGGACATTTTGACTCCCATCAAGAATCCCAGATGGCTTGCTTACATACCTCACTTGCAGTGTTTAAAGTGATGTACGCTGCCTATTGGTCCATTCAACTGCACTTGCATTAAAAACGTGCACTTCACTTCCACTGCGAAACAATGGGCCCACTCGAAGGCTTCCACGGCTTGGCGGTGACAAGAAGTACAAATGTCGGCGAGATGGCTCAGCCAGAAGTTGCGAAATTCCTCATCGCTCCATTCATCGCAGTCATTCCAAAATGCGCCATCTCGACGGCGTGCGCGTAGCGCTCAGGCGCAATGGCCAAGACCTGACAGAGTACAGCAATCAGTACTGCAAAAAGACCTCGTACCTTGATCGCTCTATCGGTAGTCGTGGCATCACACTTCCCGCCGGCTCGCGATTCGAAGTGCTCCTTGAGCTTGGCCGTGAATTCCAACTCCACGGCGCACACGGCGTTAGCGTAGTCACCGCCTTTCATCCAGGCCACTACGAGCAGCAAGGCATCGAATTTGCACAGGTGTTCTGGATTCCACTCAAGACTGCCACATTTGGGTCCAAATACACTTTCAAGCACACCATCGTTTGGCACGAAGGCACTGGCAAGGCAAAGCAAGTCCCATTCAAAATTCCAGCACCAGCGAGTAAGTAGTCCAGCTGCTAGGTCAATACTGAGACTGACTTCATGAGCAGAGCGGCCGCAAATTGCCACCGACAATTGGCTCAAGGAACCGGTATACCAGGCGAACCACGGCTGTCTCTCTGTGCACGTTCAGCGTGGGCAAGTCGATCTGAAAGCTGCTCGCGAGCGGACAGACGACTTCAAGAGTTCCAGATCGAATGTCGAGCCTCGACAGAACGTCTTGTGAGCTTCGGCCTCCCCACTTCTGCAAGTTCTGAAGCTGACCGTTGTGATAGCCATAGCCTTACCGTGCCAGCACACATTATTCGTCTGCATTGGTTCTTCTCCAAACGCGGAAAACACGGCGAACCCTACGTATTCGAATATCGAAATCTCCATCCGCAACAGGCCGACGTCACCACTGCCGGCGAACTCAACTTCAAAGATGAGCTGCTCGACTTCGACGCTACTGAGGAGGACACTGTTTCCGACGCCGAAAACGGCTGTGAAGAGTTCGAACCAGAAGAGGAAGAGGAAGAAAGCATTGATCATCGCAGAACGCAGTCTACTGATGATGGCTCGCCTGTGAAGCGCATGAGGAAGCAGAGAGGCCGAGGTAGAGCTCGTAAGCAAGTCATTTACCGCGAGATTTTTTCTTCTTCGGAGGAGGAAGAGCCTTCGGAGGAAGAGTCTTCGGATGAGGAGACAGAGGATGAAGAAGACGTTGTCGAAGAAGATCTGTCACCTGATGACACTGCAGAGCAATTGTCGTCGACGCAAGACTTGCTTCAGATCTTGGCTGTTCCAAACCGGCCACAAGCGAGCACTAAGACTGGTCGAAGCCCCAAGAAGGCGACCTTGCCAAAGTCGCAGCGCAACGTGTCCAATAGCAAGCAGATCAAACGCGGCTCAGCTGGTAAGGGTCTCCCGATCAACACATTATCTCGCCTTCGTATACCACCGTCTTCGGCGATCAAGCGCAAGCTCAGCGACTGCGACGACGAGGATGAGGACGACGAAGAATTTCTTCCACAGGTCAAGATGGAGAAATTTTTCGTGACCAAGGTCAATCCATTGACTCCAGACCAGCAGTCTTCAGGTTCTTCGCGCGATATGCCATCTGGTAGCTCTAACTCCAATCGAGGCAACTCGAGCTCAAAGAGGGCCAGGATTGAGCGTGATCTAGAACTGCTCAAGATCCGCAAGCATGAGCTCGAGCTTCTCAACAAGCTGGATGAGCTGGAGAAGGAGGGATAAGGACATCGGTCAAGGCCTAAGCAATCGGATAAGAGGAGGGTAGAAGCACTTATATCAGAGTCGTTGAGAAGAGCCTCAGAATCTCGACACGAGAGTTTTCGAGCAAGCACTATCACACGCAATCATATCAAGGGTACCCGTTTCAATACACATTACCTCCTCCGCTAGCAAGACGCATACCATGAAAGGGTATCTGCCGCTCCTCATAATCAAACCTCCGATATGATCGCATCCATTCTCTTGCTTTCCACAAGCACTGATTTCACTCAGGCAGTCGTAGCACCAGTAACAGCCTCTTGCGTTGCGGTCTTAGCATCCTCCTTCTTAGGTGGCTCCTCAGGTTTCTTATCTTTCTTCCAAAACATAAGCTTCTTCAACAAGTCCCCTGGTGTGCCCTTCTTCTCTCGACCAGCGACGGCCTTAGCAGTCTTAGTCGTAGGCTTGCCTGCTTTTGAGGCCTCGAGCTTGCTTTCCATTTTGTTTGCAGCGGCGGGTTCAGAAGCTTGTGTTGTTGCCGGGGCTGGGGCTCCGCCTACATGTTGTTAGGATCGTTGAGACAATCAGAAAGATGGTTGACGAGCCTTCAGAAGGAGCTACTGCCTCCGCAGCAAGTGTATCAGTCGCACTAGGTCCATTGACTGAAGCTTCTACCGGTGCGGCATTTAGCTCGCCTAGTGCTCCTAATGAAAACGAACTGGTTAGGAAAAAAATGGCTTTCGCTCGCTATCACTGTTACATACCTCCAGTCGAAGCACTCTGCTCCACGACTTTCTGATCCGACATTATGATATATGTACGTTTTGAAGAAGGAAAGACGTGAAGTCGGAAGATGGCAAGCTGAGCAGTTCTATTCTTAAGGTCTTGCTGCTAATGTACCTCAACGCTGTACGACCTCCTTATCAAGGAACATGACCTAGGAGCCATGTGACAATGCTCGATTACTTTATTGGGTGACAATGACGATCGAACTTTGACGTATGCTTGCGTGGTTGTTGGCGGGGATTAGTGAAGAGAATGTACATGCAGATGTCTTCATGTTGGTGGTGACGGTGCGTTGATCACACGCAGTTCTCGCACGTTAAGTGACAAGATCCTTATGTTGTGAAGCAAGATGGTCCCGATGCGATGCTTGCGAGGAGGGAGGATTTTTGTACCCAAGCCGGAGATGAGGCAAGTCGAGGCGAAGGAAGAGAGGTCAGGTGAAGGTTCAAAGGAATCAGGATCGGCGAGCTTCTCTGCTTCGGCCCGACTTCTGCCGATGAGCCGGTGCTCACTGCCGATTTTGGGCAACGTGTTTTCTCTTGGAAAACATAACATCTACGCACTTGGTATAAGCAGATGCTCTCGCGAATGGATGTCGCATCCAAGATTGATCGCAACGACATGATAATGCAAAGCGAATCTTGGGGAAGAGAGATGAGATTCATGCTTCCACAGTGTCGATTTGAGCTCTTCCAGACACACTGGCTTCCGGGTACAGATAAAAACATCATGAAGAATGAGTGTACCCAAAGCCTCGATCTTGCATCCAGCTTCATATCCGTCCCGACACATCCCAATTCGATCCACCTAGTCACCTACCTACCTACCGGCCCTAAGCAAGTTTTCCTTGTCGTCGCAGCTCTTTCATACGCTTCTTCATCAGCAGCTGTGTCTCCTTTAACTTAAGAGCCATGAGCTCATCGTCGTCTTCAAAATCAGTCAACTCAGGACTTGTCGGTGCTTCTCTGCTGGCATGCTCGCTGCGCTCCCGCTTGACGCTTCGCTCCTCTGTGTCTTTCCGGACCGTGGTATTTTCTTTGCGCTTCTTGCTCCTCATCGATGTGCTTGGCACCGGTGGACTTGGTGAGCTGCCCGTCTGGATATCATCTCTTGGCACCAAGGCGCAAGTATTCTTGGTGGACGGTCGGCCATTTGTTGCACGGCCCGAGTCCTTGTGCTCTCTTTTCCGGTCTCGGTCCTCTACCGGCATCTGATTTTCCTGCTCGAAACCCTCGGCCTCACCTCCAACTTTGATTGTGTGATCTTCATCATTGTACTCGTTGTCTGCGTCTTCAACCAACTCGTCTTCAGTCTCCCCGTCATGAATAGTATGGTTAGGCCTTGATCGTGGTTCCTTGTCAGACGATTCGGGATCAGAATGCTCCAGGAGCGTCTGTTGACGACGATAGTCTGGATGCGGATTCCGCTTCCTTCGGCTACTTCGACGATTTGGTGTTGTCTCTCCGGGCAATTCAACATTCGGGTTGAAGAGCATGACCGGATCATGAGCTGTTGGAGATTTGGTGACGTGCCTAGCAGTATGAGTATTGGGCTCCGTCCCCATTCTCTCGAATCAATCGTGTCGAATAGGTCGTTATACTGCTTATCTAGCCGACTTTGGAAACTCTGCGATCAGTGTCATTCATCGCCAATAACGCAAGCTCGAACTTACTGATTTTGCCGAGGATCTGTATCAGATATCTGACGCTCTGAATTTGCTTCGCGGAATGATGTCTCTGGGACAAATAATACGGCAATGCTGACTTTCTTGACGTTGAAGCTTTCTCTCTAGAAGTCTGCGGCAAGATCGAGTATGACTACAGATTGGCAGTTGCACAGATTGGACCAAGAGCTGGCACTTATGATCTGCTCCAGGTGCAAAGGGCGACTTGTCGTGATTTCAGTGTACCTTCCCTCGTAACTCCACATTCCTAGGCTTAAACACGTGCCTACGACGTATTTCGGACATCGTAAGCACCACCTACGTCGTGCCTTATGTGGTGCAAGTCTGCAGCGGCAACTTCTGGGAGGACGAAGTCGATTTTGGAAGGATGGGAGGCCTGCTCAAAGTTCTCCAAGGTCGTTGCTAGCTCAGGGTCACCCTGCAACTGCGCGTACCTCGCAATTAGGGGGGTTAAGCTGTCACTAACGACTGACGTTAGTAACGTCACTGACACTGTCATTAACGTCAATAATGTAATACTAACGGTTAGTGACAGTAGGGCTAAGATACGCTAACCGTAGTAGGAAGGATACGTATATTATATTATATAATATTAGATAGATATATAAAGGATAGAAGTAATAGAAGTAATAGATATAGGCTAGTTAGAAAGGGCTATTTTTAGAGCTATGTAGAAAGCTATAGACTAATAAGAAGGCTCTATCGTTATCGTATTAATTACTTTTACTAGTATTATTACTAGAAAGAATACTAATCGACTTAAGTTTTAACTTAGTATTAGCGATACTCGTTATATACGTTTAAGCTATAGTTAACCTATTATTAGTAGTGCCTCTTTACTAGTAGCTCTATAGTATTATAAGGAGCTCTATATATCTAACTAGCGCCTAGGTAGTCGCTATAGGTCTATAGATACTAAGAGCTATTAAGGCTATCTTATAAAGCTTAAGACTATTACTAGACTTATTGTAAGTAATTAACTAGCGGGTCGTAGAAGCTAGAAGCCTAACTTGCTACTAGATTAATAAGGCTAGCTACGTTAAGGTCGTATTTAAAGTAGTCCTTATATACTAGTATATTATTAGCCTTATATAAGTTATTATTGTTAGGAATCCCTCCCTACTATAGGTTAAATAAGTCGTATAGCTTAGCTTCTAATATCTAACGTATCCTAGTAGTCGGAAGGTTATTGTCTTTTACTAAGGCTATATCTAGTATAACTATAGTCTCTAGCTCTATAGTACAAATATTACGCTTAGTAGATAGCTTCTTCTTCTTTACTTTATAGAGCTTCTTCTATCGCTCCTTCTATACTTTAAGAGTAAATAGATAGTAGCGTAGAGCCTTACTATTTATATATATATAGGTAAGTAAGTCTATATTCTTACTTAATAGGTATATTCTATAGTTATCCTATACGTAATTTATACTACTAAAAGCTCGCTTACTTAGTATAGAGTTAGCTAGCGTTCTTAGTAAGCGAAGGGCTACGTTAGCTAAGTAAGGAGCCTTTCGAAGTATAGTAGAGGTATTCTAGAAATACTTAGTATTACCTATTTTACGTTACACGTATACGCTTAAGTAACGCTAAGGATCTATAGGCTATAAAGACTCTAGTAGAGCTATAGAAGTTAATAAACTACTCCTTAAACTAAGTAAAAGCTAGTATATCGCTACTAAAATAGTTCTAGAAGAAGGAGTAGTAGTATCCTTCCTAATAGTCTATAAAGTCTAGTAATATCTATAGCTATTTAATATTAAGTAAGTAAGTAGCCTAGTATATAGGCTAAGTCTAAGTACTTATTCGAGTATTAAATAAGGCTAATAACCTATTGCCTTCTAGTAACTTAGCTTCTATAATATCTCTTCGAAGTACTATCTATTATAGAATAACGTAACCGACTCGTAAAGTGTCGCTTTCGCTAATATAGCGAGCCTTATTATATAGCTAAAGGAGCTTATAAAGGTAACAAAGCTATAGCTAGAAGGAAGGGTTATTAATATTATATATAGTAGTAGCTACGTGTAAGGACCTCGATAAGATAAGGTCTCTTACTAAGCCCTAAGTATACTAAGCGGCGCGCGCTAGGGGCGTACGCTAGACGTACGTAACTCGCATAGCCTTTTTAACTTAGCGCGCTACGCAATCCTTTTAGGAGGCACTTGTTAGTTCTACTACCTACTATGTTATCGGTTAGGCGGATGTTCTATACGTTACTATATACCTAGCCCCTAATACTACGCCTATACTAATAGACCTATCCTTACGCTAGAAGAGTTATTTATCTATTATATATATAACGTCTTATAGCGTATCTTTAGCTACGAATAGACTATTAATAGTAGTATAGTATAAACCCTAGTAGGTAAGGTATACGACTACAAAGGCTCGAAGTATTATATTCTTATCCTTAGTATAGGCTTTTAGTACGTTCTAGGCTTTCTTAGACTACTTAAGAAGAGTAAGAATATATAAAGCTCTCTATAAAGTATCTCTATAGTAGTAGGAATATATAGCCTTCTTCTTTAGGTTAGCCTAGTTACTAATATATAGCTAGAGTCTATAGCTATTATAAAGGACGTACTATACGTATAGTACTATAGTAGCTAGTCTTTTATAGACTATCCTTATTATATTATATATATCTATTTGTAGACTATTCTACCTCTTTAAATCGCTATTACAAAGTAGTCTAATAGCGTTAAGTAGGATAGTTATAAGAATAGAGGCATTAGCGTCTTTGTCTTCGATATCGATAAGGCTAATAAGGAAACTTCTACTAGGAGTATTTACTAAGAGATTAGCTATACGTTACCTAGTACGCGTTTCTAACTTATTAAATATAAAACTAAGGTCCGTCTATTAATCTAATATAGCCTAGACTTCTACTATTATCTCCGCCTTAATTATAGATACGTATAACGCGACGCGCTAGTATAAGGATAGATTATATTTACGATTAAAGAGGTAGAAGACTTCGTAATATTTAGAGTACGCCTAGCTATCTATAGCGCTAAATAGTAGTCTACTATATATAATTACTTTCGATATAGCGTAGTCGATAGCGTTCTTCTTTTAGCGTAGTATATAAGGTAGTATAGACTACGTATTACGCGTAGAAAGGTAATTATTATTATTAAGGCTTAACTCTAGCTAGCGCGATCGATATAGCTAATAACTCTCGTACTTTTCGAGATAGGCCTTCTTCTATAATAAGTGTATAGTAGAAAGGGTTCTATAGTAGTAGATATACTTAATAGTCGCGCCTTTGTTTAATATAATAATAGCTTTAAACTACGCGTTCGTTAGGTCTATAGAAGGTAGTATTATAGTACTACTAAAGCTAGATTTTTAAGGTAGGAATTCTAGTTCTAATTAAAGATAGTATTAGGGGCTAGGTATATAGTAACGTATAGAATACCCGCCTAACCGATAATATAGTAGGTAGTAGAACTAACAAGTACCTCCTAAAAGGATTGCGTAGCGCGCTAGGTTAAAAAGGCTATACGAGTTACGTACGTCTAGCGTACGTCCCTAGCGCGCGCTACTTAGTATACTTAGGGCTTAGTAAGAGACCTTACCTTATCGAGGTCCTTACAATTATCCCCTTTCTCCTAGTATAGCTATCCCTAGCTATAGACAAACCTAACTCCTCGTTAAGCTATCCTATCTACGTATTCCCTTACGCCTCTAGCGCTCCGAATACGCTTCGCGTATATCGCTACTTCTTATAGCTAGTTACTACGCGAAAACTCTTTATTACTATATAGTAGAATTTTTATGTTTCTACTAGTAACGTTACTAGG
>LFZO01000209.1:0-56607 GCA_001578225.1 Pseudocercospora musae | reverse complement strand
CCCCCCCTTATCGCCGTCGCTGACTTCGCAGCTGGCAATGGCAATACCCAATCGATCACCATCGACGCACGTGCCGCTGTGTGCAAGAGTCGTGTCAGTGAGACTTCCTCCTCTTGAGGCCTGATCGTGGACCCGGCGCTGAGCCTTCTCGGCTACTAGCGCCAATCGGGCTTACAAGCCGACCGGTAAGCACGGACTGTGGACAGTGTCACTGTCACAGTGCGCACCAATACCTGCAATCCGCCTCGGCCCCGTGCCGACGAGCGAGAAACATATCGCTGTCGCAGCTCATAGCCAGCGTCGCCCAGCACACCACTATATCCCTTGGACACAGCCGCGAACATTCGCTTGCACCGCGCCGACCCACGCCGACCCGATCTGCACCGCGCGCGCACTGTGCTGAGTGTGCTGCTCTCGAGAGCCTAGCGCCATCGCCTGCCTGCCTGCCTGCCCTGCCCTGCCCGCTACGCAGTACACACGCTGACCATTACCTCGACACTATCCGCAACTCCTTCGCCCTCAGCACATACCAGCTCAGCATCCTTACGACATTGCTCTCGGCTGCATCACTTATGCCGCCATGGACCGCACAATGCAGCCCTTCGACGAGGGCTTCTCAGAAGAAATAAACAGCCAGCCCGGCGGCGACAGCATTACGAAAGAAAAGACTTATGATCCGCTGCTGGAGCAACTTTTGTCCGGAGCGTACTCTTTACATGAGACTTCACGTACTGGTGAGTTGTGGTGGCCAAGGCTCAGCCATGTCTTGCACAACATGTGATACTGATACTCGCACACAGAATTCATTCAAAGACTGCTGCCCACCCTTTCCACAAGATCACTCTATGAACTCATTGAGAAGATCAGTTCGCTGGTCTACTTCGATCCAGTCGCGCGTCTGCCCCCCGAAATGATCCTCGAGGTCTTCTCACATCTGACAGCCCAAGAACTTCTGACTGCTTCTGTGGTCTCGCGATCCTGGAGGGAGGTTACCAAGGATGAACAGTTGTGGCATGACAATTTTGGACGCGAAGGATGGCGCGTGGACCGAGCTAGGATACGAGAAATGGGGGACTTGGCCACGAAGAAGGGTGTACAGGTGGCGGAGCGGATTCTCAAGACGGGTCAGACTCGACCAACACATTCCCTGGAGCGAAAGAGCAGCCGTAAGAGGGCACGAGATGAAGCTTTCAGCGAGAGTGAAGCCACCCAGGCTGCCGGCAGTGGCAGCACCGTTGACGTGGACCCGGTAGATGCAGATCAGAGTGACGCATTTGGAAGCATGGAAGGAGTCGAGTCGACGGCAAACACTATACTACGCTCCGCGAAAACTATTCTAGAAACTACGATATCCGCCAAGGATGCCCTCGTGGACTTCGACACTCGACCAACAAATCCTGCCATGGATTCGGCAGTTGACTCGGCCACGGAACCTAGCTCTGCCCTGGTCCAGTTCAAGCCTACCGTTTTCAGTACCCAAAAAGACCCCAAAACATCTGTAACCAAGGTCAGCTGGCCATGGCTCTATAAGCAGCGCCGACGCTTGGAACGCAACTGGGATACCGGCACCTATACCATGTTCCGGCTCCCGCACCCTGAACATGAAGCCGAAGGCCATACCGAATGTGTCTACACTATCCAGCACTCCGGGAACCACCTCGTTTCCGGCTCGCGTGACAAGACGATTCGCATTTGGGATCTCAACACCCAGCGCATGCGAGGCACTCCGCTGATTGGGCACGATGCCAGCGTGTTGTGCCTGCAGTTCGATCCTAGACCAGATGAAAAGCATGATATCATTGTGAGTGGCGGTAGTGACAATTATATCATCATTTGGAAGTTCTCGACGGGAGAGAAGATGCGCTTAATCCAAAATGGCCACACGGAAAGTGTGCTCAATTTGAGATTCGACGATCGATATTTGGTCACCTGCTCCAAGGATAAGACCATCAAGATCTGGAACAGACACGATATATCTCAACATGATCCGATTATCCCCAGGCGTGTCATCGAAACTCTTGGCGCTGAGCTCAACTTGAGAGAAAATGATCTTGTCCCTGCATACAGCCACCTGGACACACTCGTCGGGCACCAAGCCGCCGTCAATGCTGTCCAGATTAACGGAGATGTAATCGTCTCTGCATCTGGAGACCGCACCATCAAATCCTGGAACATTCATACCAAGAAGCAGGGCCCCAATCATCGCAAGTCGTATATGGGGCACACCAAGGGCATTGCATGTGTGCAATTCGACGGCCGTCGTATCATCAGTGGGTCATCAGACAATTCGGTGAGAATTTTTGACTTCGAGACTACAGCTGAAGTGGCATGCCTGGACGGCCACAGTAATCTTGTGCGCACTGTTCAGGCTCGCTTTGGCGATATGGACACCGTCACAGACGAAGACTTGCTAGACGAGGCGAAGATGGCTGACCGAAACTTCTTGATGGCATTGGACAACGGCATGCGGCCAGCTGATGTCTCTCGTCGTCGTCGACCACGCAACGCAGGATCGAGCCGCCCTCAGGACATGCTCAGCTACGGGACTAAGATCCCACCTGGTGGAGGTGGCAGCAAGTGGGCCAAGATTGTCTCTGGTTCATACGATGAGACCATTATCATTTGGAAGCGCGATCCCAGCAAGCGCAATACGTGGAAACCAAATCAGCGCCTACATCAAGGACAATTCGGGGTGCAAGGACGTGTCAGAGCGAACGCTGTGCGCATACCACACGCTATGCACCATGGCAACGCTCAAGCTCCACCACCACATGGTCAGCAGCAGAATGCCACGCACCAGGCGACACAGCTCCTGCAGCAGGCTCACGGCCACCTCGCCATCTCTAATGCACTCCTCGCTCAGCCAGCTCTCGGTCCAGGTCACGGTCTTCCGCACTCCCAGCTAACCGCCATGGCAGCGGCTCAGGTCAACCTCAATCAGCACATCCAGGGCATTGCGGGCCAGCAACAGCATCCGCAAGCGCTTAATGCCATAACCACCGCTGCCGCTCACAACAATGCCCACGCTGCAATCGCTACTCAGGCCATCGCAAACCAAGCAGCCATTGCACAGCAAGCACCTGCACAGCCACATGGGCAGCAGCCTCAGCACGGTCAAGCTGCACAAAATGCCGCGCAGCCAGCAGCTCAAGCAGTTCAAGCCCAAGGTCAAGCAGCTGCTCAGCCTGCTGGTCCAGCACAGCCGCAAGCTCCTCAACAGACAGGTCAACCACATCACCATCACCACCACCACCACCATCATCATCATCATCATGTTCACGGTCAAGTACAGCGCGGAGAGTCCAATCGTGTCTTCAAGCTGCAATTCGACACCCGACGTATCATTGCTTGTAGCCAGAACAAGGTCATCGTCGGGTGGGACTTTGCAGCCGGCGACAAGGATTTGGAATGGGTCGGCGACTGGAGCATTGAGACTGATTGAAAAGATCCATCATTATCTTGATTTTCAAATGAATGCATAAAAGCGAAGGCGTTGGTGGGACCTGGTCTGTCTCTGCATCTTCTCTGATGCAACATGTAACAGTAACAGCACTTCCAGAGGGAAGGTGCAAGGACATAACTGCTTCTTGTAGAAAGAACAAATTCAGAGTCTCTCGTGATCAGACTCGTTCGAAATCATTCCTCTTCACGAACTCTTCGACGGACTTCATTTCGCGTGGTTGTGCCTGAATCAATCCTGCACTGATTTTTGGTTTGGGATTGAGACGGGCGAATCCGTGATTGCCTCGGTTGCGGGTCCATGATCGACCTCATGTCTCGAATCTCGATGGAGCTCTGTCAATCATAATTGCACCTACATAACATACAATATCAATCCTCCTCACCATCAATAACTTCTGAATGAATCTCAATTGATCTTCTAACTCCAGCTTTGGGGATTCGCTCAGGGAGAAGATATCCATTTCAATGACTTCTATCAGCTGAAGACTTGGGCTTTCAACGACATCAAGACAATCAACGGCCCTCAAAGGATTCTGCAGCCTTAGGCCATCACATTCCAACACAATGGCAAAACTCACTCCCTCATCAACGCTCTTCGAAATCCCCATTCGAGGAGAGAAGGACATTGGCATCGGCGGCACAGGCCATATCATCTGCACCGAACCTCAACGAAAAGTCTACCTCCTCACATTCACCAATGCTCCAGACAACCGTCTCGTCACAGCTTTCTGCAAAACCTTCCACTTAGCTCTCGATATCCTTCAACATCGCTATCCTCCAGGAGTTGTCATGACGACCTCCTCGATCCCAAAATTCTACTCAAATGGCATGGACATCGAACACGCAACTTTTAGCGGAGGATACATGCCAGACAGATTATACGCTTTGTGGAAGAGACTCTTAACGTATCCCATGCCTACAGTCGCGGTGATTAATGGTCATGCATTTGCTGGGGGTTTAATGTTGGCTATGATGCATGATTACAGGATTATGAATCCTCACAAGGGGTATTTGTGTCTGAATGAGATTGAGTTGGGGGCTCCTTTGAGACCGCCGATGACTGCTGTGTTTCGGATGAAATTGAACGGGACGGTTTTGAGGAAGATGGTTTTGGAGGCGTATAGGTTTAAAGCGCTTGAGGCTCTAGAGACGGGCATTGTGGATTCGCTTGGGGGTGTTGAGGACGCGCTGAAGTTGGTGGATGAGTTCCAACTGGTGAAGAAGGCGCAGCCTGGCGCGACGGGAAAGAGCGTTTATGGGGAGTTGAAGAGGGAAATGTGGAGGGAGACGGTGGAGTTGTTGGATAGGGAGAATTGGGGTGATGAGCATGTGAGGGAGGCGAGGATTAGGGAGAGGGTGAAAGGGGAGGACGAGGGGAGTCTGAGGAGGGTCTTGGAGTGGGAAAAGGAGAATGTTAGGCCCAAAGCGAAGTTGTAAGCTCGGTAAGAGAGGTGTCTTGTCCATCGAAATTGGTTGCAACAGATGACGGAGGCATTTCTTGTTGACATCTGTAGAGTGGGCCAACACGGCGATCTTCAGTCTGCCCGAGACCGTCGACCTGTTGGGGAGCCAGCTTCGTAGACGAAAAGCGGGTGAAGATCGCCGGTTAGACATTGAGGGCGGAAACATCTTCGCCGGCATGGGCACGCGCAAAGTGGAACCCAGGCTTGAATTGAGAGATCTGTCTCGAAAGGTGCTGGGACGGGCGTCAAGAGCGAAAATGTTTCTTATTGCTGTATGCTGGGCGACTCTGGATTGGGCCAAGATAGCAGCTTCGACGGTAGTTCATGCCAACCATGTTCGGATGCTGGCGTTGCAATTGAGAATACGAGGACGGAAGTGTTGTGTTGGCATATAAGCTGGCTAAAATCTTAATCTGAATTGAATCCGTGAAAACAAGGGTGTTTCGTCCCGATTGGGACGATGCCGTTCTCGCTTAGCGACGCATCGCGAACCCCAAAACTCCTAGCCACTGCCCCTACCCGGGTCCCGGGAGTAGCATCGCTACTGCGAGCGCCTAATACCTCGAGGAACTGGAGCCGGGTGAAACTAAAGCCTAGTGAAACTGAAGGCCACAAAATCCAACAAAAGCCACTGGAATCTATAGCTGTTAGAATCAGCAGCCATTAGGTTATATAGCTATTGGATTCTAAGGCCGTTAGAAATTATATCTAGCAGAGTATAAACCAACCTGTCTATACTCCCAAATTTTCAGATCCTAAGAATTTAGGAAAACGATATTTCTAGCTACATCGCGAGCGGGTAATCCCGCTCTATGCAAGCCCTATCGCTGCGCTACTGTAAGCACAATATGCCCGGCGCTCCAGAGATGAAGGGAGCGCCTGCGGCGCGCCCCAACCTCCAGTATACTATCTTATGCGCCCAACCCGCTGCATTGGAAAGAGGCATAGTCCAAGGATGAAATAGGAGCCGCAAAGGCAAAGCGCTGCGTTATGTCCGTCGTGCCACGACACCGGTTTCCGTGCAACAGTGAGCTGATCTATAAAGACCGCAGATAGCGAGTGCAAAAATGTTCAGATCATGTTGACCATACAGATAATAATGGAGAAGAAAGTGATTGATCGATCGACGCACTCAATCATTCGATGAACTTTTGCCTGACTCGACTCTCTGATTCTGATCCTTGCCGCAATCTTTCAAGCTTCGAGCTCCCCATGCCGTGAACTTTGCTGATCTTCAAGCTTTCCGTGTTTCCATCCACCTTTCGTCCGAGATGAACAACAACAGAATCAGGCCATCACAAGGGCTTCTCGTGCGATAAACATTTGACCTACAAATAGGCCGCCATGGAGTTCTCTCAGAATGTCGCGCTTCGCAATGTTTGCCGTCACCTCTGCCAATTAGGCATATACTTCACTTGGATATGGTCAGCCTTGCGCCGGTTGACATGGGCATGGAGTGCCATCTTGGGTCCAAGACTTTACTGAACCCAGACCAGGCATATCCACCCTGCCCGCTCCTCTAGGCGTACCTCACTGGATTCAAACTCCGTCTTCCGCTGCGCAATTCGCTTCCAATGAAGGGTCGCCATGACGCTCAGCAGACTCCTGTTCGGTGACGGCGGCGATGTACTACTGGCAGTAACTTGGACGTGGGCTGGAATCGCCACGACGCTGTACGTATTGAGAGCTTGCTATGCATCGCGTGAGCTGTCGAGAGAGCACTCCTCCGTCTTTGGAATAAGATGGGACTTCTTCTGGGTTACTCTGGCCTTCGTAGGTCTTCTGCTCTAGACGAGAGAACACTGCTTATATTCATCAGACTGCTGCGTTGACAGCTCAAATTGCAATAACGGTGAGCTATTGCAAGGCGGCGAACAGCCACCAAAACCCTGGCGCCATTATCCCAGGTTTGAGAGTCCTCATTCAGACATCGACGTGAGTCTCACCCATTGAACATTGAGTACAGCGACTTACAGTGGCACAATTATAGGACATCATGTCTGGCCGTACTACCGAGCATGATCTTCGGGCGGTTTGCGGTCATCGCTCTTCTTCTAACATTACAAGGCCAGATACATCGACAATGGAAGGTATTGCTGTATGCCATTGGCGCCATCCAAGCACTGTCCCTGGGCACGCACATGATTGTCATGCTGAATCAATGTTCGCCGGTCAGGAAGCTTTGGGATATCACAGTGCCTGGACGATGCGATTTGATGCTCTTCAATCAAAAGTTCGGCTATGTCTCTGGAAGCGTAGGCGCAGCCTCGGACTTCTCACTCGCAATTTATCCAGCAATTTTCATCATTCGTCCACTTATGAAGCTATCTCTACCACTCCGGATTGGCGTCTGCTGCATCCTAGGAGGAGGCATGGTCGCTGGTGTGGCCGGCATAATAAAAATGATATCGCTAGGTGCAGTCCTGGATCTATACGGTCACTACGCCACATACCTTATCTGGGTTCTGTGCGTTGTCTCTACTACCTGCATGCTACTTCGCTAATCGTGAACAGGACTGAAACTTGGTTTATCATCATCTTCGGCACCATCCCTACAGTGAAACCAGTATTCAAGGCATTCGGCAAAGGCATCAATCACATGTGCGGCCGTCCTACCAACAGGAGTTTGAGCTCGCCTAGATTGGAGGGGATTTATATTCCAAGCGATCCGGTAACATTAGCCACCTTGGCGCCATGTTCACTCGCAAGAACAAGCAAATCCCGAATAGTCATCAGCGAAAATAAGGCAAGCAAATCTCGGACAGTTATCAGCGAAGATAAGGACGTCTGGGCCGAGAAGCCACGGCAGCGACAGTTCAAGCCTTGGTCTATGGACTTCGATCTTGAGACTGACCGCGAGGCGTACCGCTCGAGATATGGACCAGTCGTGTGAACCTCACGCAAGGAATTCTTATACAACTCTCCCTCGTGGAAACTCTGCGACTCCAGATGTACTTTCAGCGTTTGCTCTACGAGATTAGGTGGCAGAGCGAAATCATGGATGATCGGAATGATCACCTTTCGACTCCTTCTTGCCATGCACTCAACTATTCCGGACTGATCATCCCAGATCAAGGGAACAGTATGCATTGCACAGCGGTATTTGGCGCTGAGTCATGCCGGGAGGCTGCTCGTAGTGCAATTGATGGTAGCGATCATCGGGACCACCACTGCGTGTTTGGTGTTTGCGCTTCTGGTGCGAAAAGACATTCAAGACTGGCAAGCTCACTGCTCTTGCGGGTCTTGAAACTTGTGCTTTCCCCGCCAAGACTGTGCTTCATCACGACGTTGCCTATGGACCTGCTCGATAATGGGGCGTGAAACGCGGCTTGTGGAACGACGTCTAGCGATTTGCTCTAACATGTACCAGCTTGGAATTGATAGGCAGGAGGCAAATCCACACGATCTGGACGCAGTCATCGTTATCGACGTAAACAGACCTGGCATTAGAAGGATGTCAATGCCCCGAGAGAGAAGGGTCGCCTGAACTATCTCTCGAGCGCGGCATTCATGGCAAGGCACGTTGTGCCAGTGCTGATTGAGTCTGAGGAGGAAGTGTAGATCTCCTTATCGCAGACGAACGAGGCTGTAGAAGAGAGTGATCTAAGGGGCAAGACATCCTCATCATCAAGGACAATGCAAGCAGTGTTCAAGGATTCATTCTCACTCAATATGCGTGTTCTTGCGCCCGTGGCCACCGCTGCGTCGCTGGGTACACCATCGGTATCCAGATTCGACCTCGCCGCGAAAGGAGAACTCATCGGACGACAATCCAACCTCTGCGGTGTCAAGGGAGGGCAACATGAATACTGCCATGTATCTTTGGCTCATCTCCCAAAGGCCTCAATGCGGTGCTCTTTGCAAATCGGACAGCCTGCGCAAAAGCTTCGCAGTCGATTCCACTACCTGTTACTTTTATCTTGCCGCTCTCACAAAATACATCAAGCAAGATTCGAACGGACCATTCATGTACTACGACATCGGATGTATCACTGCAAACGATGTGCCGGGTTATCGCGTGTAAGATTTGCGCCAGCCTCCTCTCGCAGAAGGAAGATCATGACAATGCCTTCCGGACATCGGGTCCTGAGACTAGCAAGAAACCCGCGTGGTCATCACGAGGAGCGTAATGGCTGGACGAGACGAGATGTGTATCTATGCGCGCCACTCCTTGGGCCTTACCTAGCGTCCGTCCGGGCTGCTGAGTATCACTGTTGGGCCGAATCCCGTACCATCACGATACTGCGAACAATACTGACAGAAAACGTCACGAATGGAAACATGGTCTGGCCTCTGTTGTGAGCAAGCTGTCTCTTGAGGTCGATGCGCGTATGCCGATGTCTATCGTCCTATGAGGAGAAAGCTGCTGATAAAGGAATGAATGATCGAGGAGTCTAGACTGAGGCAGTGAATGGTTCGGCCATGCATCACGTTACATTTGACGAGGACGACAAAGGGGGATGAGATCAACGATCAATGTCGCAGATTTACAAAGTTGACATATGTAGAACAGCATAAATAGAGTGGCACGTGCTCTGTTTCGTCGGCAGTAGCGACGCGAGGCGAGGCACAGCGAGGCCTGTTTGCGTCGTCATTTCTCGAGATCCCAAACTACAACGTCTGGTCTCGCCCCGTACGAACTTTCCGTCTTCCCTTGTCTTCACTCTGCTGCGGCATCTCCCTACGTACAGTGTGTGCCTGTAGTTGCTTGCTTGCTCGTCCGCACTCTTCACAATGCAGAGCGTCTTCGCCGGGAACCTCCTGGCGTAGGTATCACGCTCGTCGTCTTGCGCCATTCTACAGAATTTGCAGTGTTTGGGAGCAGGCAGCACGCGATATGATGCACAGCGACGATGGCGAGGACGAGTCGCTTAGCGAACTCAAGGCGAGGCTCAGGGCGCAAGTGGCACAGTGGAATCATAATGAGCAGGACAGGCACAGGAGGTCGGTGGATGACAGATCGGCGCCGTACGAACTTTTCACGTCACGGGCCGGGGAGGAGAAACAACCTCTCATCGACCAAGTCAACAGCCGCTGGCGGAGCGAAAAGAACACCGACGATCAGGACGCAGACGTATATGCGGCAGATGACGAGCGAGACCTTGGCGTTTGCGACTTGGACAACGAGAAGAGCTGCCCGAGCACACTGCGCGATCTCTCCGCCTCGCGTCGCTTCCGCAGGATGATCGCACTCCTCATACTTTTCGCTACAGCTTCCTACTACATATGGTCACGCTTCATTCAGCCTCGCTTAGCCGAGGAATGGGCCTATAAGCAAGGCTTTGTCTCTCAGGACGGTGGCACCTACGGCATCGCCAAGGGTGGTCATGGCGAGAAGGATATGGTTCGGATCAAATATCTTGAGTCGAGCTTGCTACCTGGCGGTGAAGGTGACCCGAACGGGGAGAGGAGACTGGTCTTCATTGGCGATATTCATGGCTGCAAGAAAGAACTGCTGGAGCTTCTTGGAAAGGTTGGCTACAATGAGCGGACAGACCACTTGGTACTGGTTGGAGATGTCGTAACAAAAGGGCCAGACAATGTGGGTGTGTTAGACGAACTCATTCGCTTGAATGCCACCAGCGTTCGCGGCAACCACGAGGATAGATTGCTTCACGTCGCGAAAAAGCTTCAAATGGCAGGAACTCACGACATCGAGACCACCGGCAGCAAAGGAAAGGCCAAGGATATTGCGCTCGTCAAGGAGCTGCAGCCTCACCACCTCCAATACCTTCAGGCAATGCCTCTGATGCTGCACATTCCGGCTCTACCTATGGCATCCGGCTCTACGAAGAAAGCGAATTCGCCCATTACCGAGCACGTGCTGGTCGTGCATGCCGGGCTCGTACCTGGAGTGCGGCTTGACAAGCAAGATCCCTATTTCGTCATGAATATGCGATCGATTAATAGACGAACGCATGTCCCATCCGCGTTGCGATCGCCGTCCAAAAACGCCAAGCCCTGGTACTACGTCTGGTGCTGGTACAACGATCGGATCTTCAAGAAGCTGTCTCTGACCGGCTTTGAGGCATCTGAGTCACAGATGGTTGCCGAGACTGAGCCTGAGACCTGGTTCGCTGGATTTTGGAGGAATTTTTTTGGGCAGAAGAAGAACAGCCTTCGCCCTCAAGTTGTAATATATGGGCATGACAGCAAAGCTGGTCTACAAATCAATCGATGGTCGAAAGGCCTGGACTCCGGGTGCGTCGGGGGTGGTCAGCTCACTGCTATGGTCCTGGATGCCCGGGGCAAGCAACAGCTTTCCCACGTTGGTTGCGAAAATTACCGCGGTTGAGATTTTCATAGGAGAGTCTAGATGCAAGCATTTGTTGCGTACAAGCGAGAGGCGTTGGATCATTTGTTGACAGGATACCCTCTCGAGCATAAGTATAGAAGATACATACCCCACCGAAACCGCTTATTAAAGATCAGAATATCGGGCCATTTCGACTTCCAGCGCAGCTCGATTTACATCTATCAAAGATACATCTATCAGAGATTCGCCGAACTCACCAACAAATTCTCCAGCGGCTTCGTATTTAACATCGCAGGGCTCAGATCTTGGATTCTCCTCGCACCCAAAAACGCCATATTGGTCTCCATTTCTCTGCGCAGAATCTGTATCATCCTTCGAATGCCATAGTGACCATACCCAGCAGCCTGGCTGAAAAGGGTCGGTCGACCAATACCTACCGCATTCGCGCCCAGACATAAAGCTTTGAGGATATCAGTGCCTCTTCTCACGCCTCCATCGACAAAAATTTGCATTCGGTTTCCCATGATATGTGGAGCATATTTTCGAATCTCGAGGAGAGTGAGTAGGGGGGGTTGCGAGGTGTCCTGGGAACGACCGCCGTGATTACCTAGGAGTGGTTGGCAAGGAGGAAGGGGTTTTGGTGGATGAGTTTTTAAGACTTACTGAGAACGATGCCGTCTGCTCCATGTCCATATGCTGCCACAGCGTCTTCCACACACATAATCCCTTTGACCACAATTGGCAAATTCGTGATTGATCGTAGCCATCGAATGATCTCCCAATCCACATCCCCGTTGATAAAACTATTGTTACTCGCCGCGACACCCGTCCCACCACTCTTCACATTATTCACCACTTCCTCCAAATTCTCTTCCTCCGCAAATTTCTCCGAAGATTTTGACCTCTCATCACGTTCCCGATTGCCCGTCACAGGAGAATCTACCGTCAACCAAATAGCTTTAACACCACATCTCTCCACCCTTTGCACAAAAGCTTTACTCTTCTCCAGATCTCGATCGAGATACAATTGCCAGAAAACAGGTTGATCTTTGCTCACTCTGGCATCCATGATTGCTTCGATGGGCATACTGCTTACAGTATTCACGACTTGGATTATGCCTTCTTTGCCGTCTGCTTTCGCGATATTACATTCTCCGTCCGGGTGGACAAGTTTTCCTAATCCGACGGGAGATGTGTAAATTGGGAGGGAAGATTTTTGGCCTAGGATTTTCGTGCTGAGATCGCAGGAACCGATTTTGCGGAGGATGCGGCCTCGGAGGAAGACGCGACTGTATGCTGCTGCGTTCTCGTTCATGGAGATTTCGTCGTCGGCGCCGGAGGATACGTACGCCCATGCTAGAGGTGTCATGTGTTTCTCTGCGAGTTTTTGGAAGTCGGAGAGGTTGATCATGGAGCTGAGAGGTGGTCGGGAGGGTTTCGAGATTTCGACATCTTTTTTGGTTGGGGATTGAGGTTTGGGGATTGTGTTGACATCTATGCTGCCTTTTCGACATCCGGGATCTAATGTCTTTTCTATGAGTTCCAGATCGTGAAAGGTGGAATATGCTTTTGTGGCATCTTGACCTGCTAGCTTCAGGATCAGGCTGGCTCCACCAGGATGTTCTTCGAGGAATGAAGTTACGTCCCATACTGTGCCATTGATTGCTATCCAGCAGGAGTCTTTCGTGTTGTTCTTAGCTAGCTCTTCGCCATTTACCGAAGTCATCCTGGCGTCAAGGCAATAGTAAGCTCCTGGACGTACAAAAGATGGACATATTCTAGATCCTTAGCAAATACAGTCAGCGAGATGCGGATTGGGTTGCCGCGAGATACCCATGCCTGCAATTTTTCCGGATGGCTTTGGATATCTATCTGCGGGTTTTGGTTGAAGTATGGACGTCGCTTGGCGGGGAAAGATGCAACGAGGTGCAAGGATTGGGGGTGGAGTTTGGGGGCGTTCGGTCCCGCTCTCTCCTGGCAGCATCGGCAACTGAAGGACCCGTGATAGGTCACTCTTTCAGTCAGAAGACATGTGAGTGAATGACTAAGTCGCGCAGTAGCCCGAGGATTCGAGGACCAGTTCTGAGGAACAGGACCAGATCAAAGATTCTGTAACACCATAACTATCCGCGGAAGAGCAGCTGTCTGGCAGACAGCAGACCTTAAACAGATCACTGTTCAAGAACAGCTGCAATGGCGTCTGGCGACGAGAAGATCAAGGTCTTATTGTTTGGTCTTGGAGCGTGAGTGAAACCATGTATCCGATTCTGAACATTGCTGAGCATAGAGCAGAATTGGTGGCTTCTACGCTTTCGTCTTTGGCAAGAATGCCAATGTCTCGCTCTCTGTCGTCGCCAGATCGAATTATGATGCTATCAAACGAGATGGCCTGACCATTGAAAGCGACAACCACGGCAAACACAAAGCCAGGATCGATCATGGTGAGCACGATCACAGCCACTACATGCTACCAAGCTGACACGAGCAAGTCTTCAAATCTCCTTCCGATGCGGACTTCAAATTCGACTACATTGTTTGTGCTCACAAAGCTATCAAGCCAGCTTCTTTTCCGCCTCTATTCAAATCAGTCGCCGACCAGAATACGACATTCGTAATAATACAGAACGGAGTCGGTAATGAGGAGCCCTTCCGGGACGTCTTCCCTTCCTCACCAATCATTTCCTGCGTTTGCTGGACTGGAGCCACGCAATACACATCAGGTATCATCACACATTCAACGAACGAACGACTCGAGATGGGACTTTACCCGAATGCAACCATAGACTCCTCTCTGGAGCAAAAGCGATTAGACGGCTTCGCTACACTCCTCAAAGTGGGAAACAGCCCCTTCTCGATCGAGGAGAATATTCAAATTAAGCGTTGGGAGAAGGTTGTGTGGAACGTAGCCTGGAATCCACTCACCACTCTTACTGGTGTACAAGTCCAGAAATGGCTCAGTACATCGCCAGAAGCCATGACATTCACTCGAAATCTCATGGAGGATGTCATCAAGGTTGCAAGAAGGTTCAATGTACCTCTCAAAGATGGTCTCGCAGAAGAGCTCATCAACAGAGTCTTGCCAATGCCGCTGATATTCAGCAGTATGTATGTGGACGCCATGGAAGGAAGGCCGTTGGAGATTGATGTGATAGTCGGATTCCCGATGAAGAAGGCGAAGGAGTATGGTATGGATGTTCCGGCTTTGACTGCCGTCTATGCTTTGACGAATGCTGTGAATGCGAGATTAGAAGAGGCGCACGCGAGAAGGTAATCATAAGCAAGACTGCCAGGTCTACAGTAACATCGCGCTTGGCCAAGAACGAAATCGTGCCCTGCCGGCGAACCTGCGAATATCGATGATGTTGATGCTGAAATAGATGAAAATGGAGGGTCATGGAAGAGGTGGCGTTGTACACGTGACGTTCCGAAGCCTTGTTGGCGAAGGCGCGATCGGAATGACGGCGATGTTTCTAAGGCATCTGCACTCCCGTTCTGTTCCTTCATCACCACCAGTGCCTTGCGCCTTGCGCACTTTCTTTCGCCTTTCTTATCGACAGCCAAATAGTGTTTGTGCCTGTTTCGGACCTGCGACTGGGACTTTCTACACAGGCAGGCGGCGCACTGCCGCGGGACAAACAGAATTAGAAACAATCGATATGGCATTTCACGCGGCGCCGGTGAGCCTTCACCAGGTTGCCAGCACGGCCTCTGAGATGCTACCACTTATATCTGAAGCGACTCTATTGCCCCTTTGGAGAATTGGATGGGCGGCGAGGGCAGGAAAGAAGGCAGCGAGGAAAGCGGAAACACACACGGAGGCGAAACAAGTGCCAGTGCCAGTGAGGCAGCGGGCAGAGATGCCAGAGTACATGTCGACTGCACCGCTCGGAGCGCTTCGACATCAGATGCCCTCTGCTTCAGCCCTGCACGGCTCCTTCTCGACCGCATCCATGCTGTCCGCCATGCCACGAGGCACACGCCGCTACGCATCACCACTCACTCGCTCTTTCTCGTCGCTCACCCCCGCAGCACCATCGCTCTCCAGCACCACGCGAATCAGACCTCTCACTCTGCGCGCACCACCCAAAACTAGTCTCGTGGGCTTTCCGCAGCAACGGACCATCTTTGGCAGCTCGTGGGCTTCCACAACTAATCACAACCTTCTGGCACACCTAGAGCAGACTGCGAACAACAATCCTGGCAGCGCAACTGCCCAGAACGCGTTCTATCAAGCTCTTCTCCGCGCTAACATGCCCGAGATTGTGGTCGAGCGATATCAGACTGGACGCTACGCTACGAACCCTGCAATTGATCAGACCTACACCAAGGCTTTAGAAAGAGTCGGTGCTGCTGAGCTTGGCGGGAGCGGACTTGGCGCAACCACGCGCCTTACACCTGCTGGCAACTCGCATAGTCTGAGCAACGAGCAATTGCAAGCACTCGGTCAAGCAGCGTCTATGAAGGCAACTGGCGGGAGCCTAAGCATTTCGAAGCAAGGTTCTGGATCAAAGAGCGAGCCCCTGTATGTGGTGGTTGATGAGACCAAGGGTTCGGCTATCTTCAAATGGGGCAAGTTCTTCCTTGTCTTCGGTTTCTCCGTCTACTGCGCTCTGGTCGTCTTCACTCTTTTGATTGAGGCCACAGGTATGCTCAAGCGCGTGGGCCCTGGACAGACTGCCGAAGCGAAGCCTGAGTTACAGACCACCAAGTTCACCGATGTTCACGGCTGCGACGAGGCCAAGGAGGAACTGCAGGAGCTGGTTGAATTCTTGAAGGCACCCGAACGCTTTAGTGCATTGGGCGGCAAGCTTCCAAAAGGTGTGCTCTTGGTGGGTCCTCCTGGTACGGGAAAGACACTTCTCGCCCGTGCTGTTGCTGGCGAAGCTGGAGTGCCGTTCTTCTACATGTCCGGATCTGAATTCGACGAGATTTACGTCGGAGTTGGTGCCAAGCGCGTTCGCGATCTATTCACTGCTGCCCGCGCCAAAAGCCCTGCGATCGTGTTCATCGACGAACTTGACGCTATTGGTGGCAAGCGCCACGAACGTGATGCAGCATACGCAAAGCAGACACTGAATCAGCTTCTTACAGAACTCGACGGCTTTGACCAAAACTCCCGTGTTATCATCATCGGAGCAACAAACTTCCCACAATCTCTCGACAAAGCTCTCACTCGACCTGGACGTTTCGATCGTACTGTTCAAGTGCCACTTCCTGATGTCCGCGGCCGCATCGCCATCCTGAAGTATCACATGCGAAACATGAAAATTGACGCCTCTGTCGACCCCGCAATTCTGGCTCGTGGTTGCCCTGGCTTCTCTGGTGCTGAATTGGAGAACGTGGTCAACCAGGCTGCAGTACATGCCAGCAAGAACAAGCAGCAGAAAATTTCTATCACAAACCTGGAGTGGGCGAAGGACAGGATTCTCATGGGCGCTGAGCGGAAGTCGGCAGTCATCCAAGAGAAGGACAAGCTCATGACCGCTTACCACGAAGGCGGTCACGCTCTGGTGTGTATGTTGACTGAAGGTGCCACACCACTCTACAAAGCAACAATCATGCCGCGTGGCCATGCTCTTGGTCTCACGTTTCAGTTGCCTGAGCTTGACGAGGTCAGCCAGAGCAAGAAGCAGCTGCTGGCACGAATTGATGTCTCCATGGGTGGCAAGGTTGCCGAAGAGCTCATCTACGGCCCAGACAATGTGACGACTGGTGCATCGAGCGACATCTCGACTGCAACTAGTGTGGCATACCACATGGTCACCCAAGCTGGTATGAGTGACTTACTTGGCAACATCGATCTGGCTGACAACTACGCGAAACTTTCAACCAAGACCAAGCAGCAGATCGAAGACGAGGTACGACGTATTGTTGAGGAAGGCCGTCAGCGTGCTGCTAAGCTCTTGACCACCAACCGAGAAGCACTCGATCGCTTGGCGAAAGCTCTTGTTGAGTACGAGACCTTGACCAGAGAAGAGATGGAATTGGTTGTGCGAGGCGAGAAGCTCCCTGACAAGATCAAAACCGATGTTTCGGTGCCGATCAAGGCACCCGAAGCAGAGCCTCCGAACAGTGTGATGCCATCGCCTGTCGGTGGCGATACTGGTCCATTTGGAGCACCTCCTGGACCGGCCGGCGATGTCGGTGTAGCAGGTCGACCATGAGCTTAACATCAGACCATAAGCATTGATCATTACACCAATCTCCAAGCTGCCCGCGCTGCCGTCTGCGCGGAAGACAAGGCAAGACCGAGCGACACTCGCTCAAGAGATAGTGTCCGGAGCACAGACGCGATGACGGAAGAGGATCAGAAGTAGATTCCCAATATCCCGACGATTGGACGTGAATAGTGATCCAATCAAGCGAGCGAGCATTTGTGTAGGTATCTACGAGTACTATTCCGTTTGTATAGCTTACTGCCAGTACGTGCAGAAGGAATGAAGAGAAAGGTTTCACTCACAAACGTGTTGCCTTTCTCTTTAAGCCCGATATAAGTACACAAGCTGCATGCGTGTGCAGGCACGCCGCAAAGCATCTTGCAGGCCATCTGCATGCACGAGATCCAAGGCTCTGTTTAGCTGTAGACGACGCCATTGTTGTGTCGGGACGTATGTTGGATGACGCCACGGCTAGAACCGAGTCATGGCGGCAGGTTCGTGTCATGTGCATGAAGCAGAGTTCAACTACCGTGACAAGCGTACGACGAGCTGGTGGTTGTTTCTTGGCTTGGAGAGAATGCGGGAGGCAGCCCGCCGCCGCCTATCAAGTCGCGGCTATCCAGGGTTCCGTTAGACACTCCACGCCCACTCTCGCGGGGGTACGAGCCATCCCCTTGCTGTGGTTCAACGCAGAAGGCTAATTTCAGCCGCATAGTATAGGCTCTCGGAGACCGTCGGATAGTAACGATTATGGTTAAGCGTGAGGCATTTCTTAGCGAGGCATTTTGACCGTAGGTAGAACGGTATAATACTAGATTAGTAGACCAAGCCGCTATAAGTACTATAAGGGTTGCTACGTAGGTAGATTATCGCCTAGTACTAACAATAAGAAGCCTCCTATAAGAGGTAAAGAAGGGCATATAGACACGTCTACTATAGTGCCCTCATCGTCGTCGTCGTTACCGCTACCTCCGCCGCTATAGACTCCGCTAGTTAATCGAGTCGTTATACTATAAGATTGCCGCGATTATTAGAGCTCTTCGCCGCTATTAGTTGTCGAGATCGAGGCTCTAAATAAGGTGAATATAACTAAGTTTAGAGCCCTACAAAGGAGGATTACGGACCTCGAAGATACCGTAGTATAGCTCTTCGATCGTTTAAATATAACGGTTAGTAGGATATACTATAGTGCTATATAGAAAGTAGACTAATAAGTAACGTATAAGGGGTACGTAGGTCTACAAATAGCGTAGTAGAAGGAGGTAAGCCGTAGACGCGTAGTAGTCGATTTGAGCGTATTCTTTATATAGCGATAGTACTAGTAAGAGTATCGCTTTAAGCCGGTATAGCGAATAGCGTAGTAACTTCTAGGAAGGCGCCTTACTACTAGTAGTACGCTAGTAGATGTAACATAGCCGTTTCTATACGAATTTGTAGTGTTTCCTTAGGGTTTAGATCCATAAGCGTACTAGCCTATATACTTCCGCTTTACTCTAGTTACTATAGTGTTTATTATCGCTATATTAGCTAGATCTTACTCATGATATCCGGATAGAACGAGGCACTAAGCAAGCCTTAATCTAAACTATCGCTACGAGAATAATGGCTTATCCTTTATATACTTCGAGCGCAAGCCTAGCGGTACTAAGCATAGCCGTAGGTATAGCTCTCGGTATAGAATAAAGGCATTAATAATAGCTATATCTAGTATATTGAAGAATAAGGCAAACTAGGCTCTTACTAACTTTAGCTAAGTACTACAATAGGACCGCAATTGATCGTAGATATCGACTCTACCTATAAAGAGATTATAGTCGATAGACTAGCGTAGTACCTACAATTTAATATACCCTAATCCGTGCTATACTGTCTCTCTTAGTCGCTTTACTAGTATGCTTTGTCTACGAGGTTTCCTACGCTCTTTCTCCTCGAATTTAGTAGGCTAATATACTATTGTAACTGCCTAAACGAGGTTCTTGTCTTGCTATACAATAGCGACTATATCGCTATGCTAAACGCTAAATAATTGCTAGTTATAAGGAAGGATCGTACTAGCTTTGTTCGCTACGCTAGAAAGGGCCTTTAGCTAGTCTAAACCGATAGCTCTCGCGGTGCCGTAGGCGGCGATACCCATGGCTCGAAGGATGTAGAATAGCTTATAGCTACTAAATAGGTTGTCGCAATACAATGTAAAGAAGTATGTCGTTATAGGAAGTTAAGAAACTAGCTAGATAACTATACGTAATATTAGCGGCAATAGCCGTACGACTGCCTACTAAGCGAGATTTAGTCTAGCAACAACACTACTAATATCTATATCGATATAGCCGGTTATAGGACTCTTAAAGGTAAAGGAATAGTAGTATCTAGCATCGTAGAGCGCTAGTACGTAATATCCGACTAGAATTGGCTTACTACGGACTATGGTTGTATAGCTAGACCTACTAGTAAAACGTACTATAATTTCGTTAATACTAACTTCTATACAAGGCGTTATATATAGTTTAAACGTCCTTCTCAACTCGTCCGCTACTAGCTTTACCTTCTCGAAGAAACGATACTTCGCGAGGTTCGCAACTAGCTTAGAAAGATAGAGATATCGTTTAATAGCCTTAAAGCGATCGCGGCCGAGATATGCGTATATTAGGTAGCGAGGAAACTCGCCATTGTAAGACTAATATTCGTCGACATCCGCCTACCTAATTACCGACATATATATTACTAACCCTAGCTAAATCTTTACCTTAGCGACCGTTACGACCCTCCAATTATTGGCCCGTTTGAACGTAGCATATTCGTTAGTGTATCTAGCAATCATGGTTAATAGAAGGTCCGTAAAGAATAGCTAGAAGAAGAGCAATAGTAGGTTATATCGTATACCAAATCTACCGTCGTAGTTAGCTAGATAGGTCTCTCGATATTGTCTATTCGTATAGTTGTTTATACACGCGATTGGCGGCAATTCGTCCGGTTAAGTATAGAAGCTATTAGGCAAGTAGATACTACGCTAATAGTACTAACCTTCTAGGGGAACATAACCTTCTAGATTGTCTATTATAGGTACAGTCTCTAGCGTTAACTAAGTTACTTTCCGCCCCTTCTTAGGTTACTATATAGTATCCGGATCTTCTATAGCTTCTTTAACCTTCGACTCTTTAGATATAGGCTCTTTATCCGTACTAGTTACTCCCTTACTAACTACTCGCGCCGCATTCGTATTACCTATATCGCTCGCAGTATCCGTAAAGTCTATTAGATTGCCGCTATTCGGTTACGCAATGACCTCGCGAGGGTTAGAAAGTAGACTATCGCTAATGCGTACGCGGAAGATTGGTTATTCTATAGAGAAAGCGATATTCATATAAAAGAGCTAGAAGTTATTACATAAAAGAGCTAGAAGTAAGGTAGAAGGCATATAGTAGAGCTAGACAAGGATATTTATTAGTAGAAGCCCCTACAAATGCTATCTACTAGACACTTACCGAGTAGTCCGCGGAGCTACGCGTAGCGCTATTAAGTTAGCGCTATATTGTGTTGAAAACACCTACCAAGATAGTTAGCCGGCAAAGGGATACGTAAAATAGCACTTTCTTAGTAGACTATACGTAAAAGTCGATATTATCGTAGGCTCTAGTCCTATATAGATATATAGGTATATAGAATATTAAACCGCGAGTTTAAATATTATATTTACGAGATTATCCGAGTATATATAGCGAATATAGATCTTACTATCGCTAATCTTATATAATCCCTTAGTAGTCGCGTCTACCTTGTTCTAAAGCGCGTATTCTCGTATTCTTTCTCTTATACTATATAACTTATATATAGAATCCGGTATAGTATATAAGAAGGTTAAAAAGAAGAAAAGGATATATACTAAGTAGTTAACTAAGATAGAGAGAATAGAGAGGATAGTAGATCGTATCGTTTTAAAGTATCGCGAAATAGAGGCTAAAGGTACTAAAGTTAGTATTTAAGTACTTTATATAACCGAAAGGATATCTAACCTATATACTTATATTTACTAGTAGATTAATAGCGATAGATCTAAGATTACTACTATCTCGTGTTCTAACGAATACTAAGCTAGACCGATTATAGGAGTTAGCGCTAGCGGATTATTATTAAAAAAGAGATGTAATAGGTATATTCTTACTAGTAGGCTTATAGACTTGTTTTCCTCCTTAGATACTATATAGCTATATCCTATATAGGCTAGAGGGTACTAGAATAGGGAAATAAACTATCTATCTATATAATCTTATAGAGACTTCTAATATTCTTATCTAAAACAAGCCCTACTAGATATTAACCTAATATTATTATCGTTTAACCTATTTTCCTCTTTACCTATAAAGGAGATATAGGCTATCTATAATATATTAGTTAATATAGCTATATATAAAGATAAAGAATATAAGCGTAAATATTAATCTACGAGTATTATAGAGCGTATAAAGAAGTACTAGAAGGAATAGCCCAATTGGCTTATCTAAGTAGGTATAATTAAGGTAGACAGATTACGCTTATAACTTACTTAAATAGATAAGAATATAGCTAATAATAGTTATTAGAAGATACTTTAAGAAATATAGAACACTTATAATAGGATATACTTATATTAACTTAAGTACTATAAGGCTTTCTATATTCTATTTAATTATAATAGTAAGACTAAGTAGATAGACTTTATACTATAGCCTATCGATAAGCCGCTATAATAAGTCTTTAATATATAACTTCTTACTCTTACTTATAATAATAATACTATTAAGAAGACTAGCGATCCGTACGCTAATACTATTAACTATTATAAGCGTTATATCTATATATCTAAGAGCGGCGATATTACTTATACTTAGATACCTATAGTAATATTATTACTACTAAGCTATATCTATTATAGTAACGAAGTAAGTAATATTCTAGTATAGACTAATATTAAGTTAAAGCGACGATTATACGGCTTATTTACGTAAAAGCCGAAAACTCGTTTAGACTAGCTATAATAAGATAAGGTACTACTTAATAAGGATACTATCTATACTATAATCTAGCCTTATCTAGTACCTCCTCGTCGCTACTATAAATTAATATAGTAGAAGCGATAGTTCTACGAAGCTCCGAAGAAAACTAATCGTTATCGAGATAGAGTAGCTAGTAGTAAGAACAATCCTATTAAGCTTAAAGACTATCTATATAATAGTAAATATAGTAGTTAGCTATTTACTTAATCTACTAAAGAAGCTATAGCCTTATACTAGATATATAGGCTAACCTATGTAGTAATTGATTATATAGTTAATACGAGATTTGCGCTAAGATTAGGTCTATACTAATATATATAGTCTAAATATACCGGAAATCTCCTATTTCTTAATCCTAATTGTACTTATATCTAGTTTCCTACTATATGTAGCTTGTAGTATACGATAACATCGAGATTTACGTGTGGGCTACTAAGAAAGTGCGATTTTACGTATGTCTTAAATCCCCGAGCTAGGGCGAGGGGTGCAGTGACTGACGCAACCCCGGATAGAACTGCATAGGGCCACGCCGCCACGGCAGCATGGATGACGTGCCTGTCTAATAAACGTTGGGCAGTTGCCCGTAGTAGGAGGCACGCCGCACAGGTAGGCAGGCACGGCGGAGACAGCATTTTCTCTCCTGATCTTTCTTGTTGCTTCTGCCTTTGCCCTTGACCTGCCCAGTAACACTGCCAAACTGCACTCCCAGCACCACCACCACCCAGAACCACTGCCATCATGTCGGCGGTCGAGAGCAAGTTTGACCCCAAGGACATGGTATGAATTTCTGCGCGTGCCATCACACCTACAACAACTGACATTCATGCAGGAGTTCCGCCACCTTGGCCCAACAGGTCTCAAGGTGTCAGTCCTGTCTCTTGGAGGATGGCTCACCTACGGTGGCACCCAGAAGGGTAACATCGTCAAGGACTGCATGGAAGCCGCTTGGGTATGAGACTTTGTCGGCAATCGTTGGGTGCATCGGCACTGACGCATGGCATAGAACGCTGGAATCAACTTTTTCGACACCGCCGAGATCTACTCCAATGGACAGTGTGAGGTTGAGATGGGTCAGGCACTCAAAGAGCTTGCATGGCCACGAGATGAGTATGTGCTCAGCACCAAAGTCTTCTTCGGAACTGGGCGCAAAGAGCCAAACACTCGCGGTCTCTCAAAGAAGCACGTCGTCGAGGGCCTCAAGAGCTCCCTCGCACGTCTTCAGCAGCCATACGTCGACATTGTTCTCGCACACAGACCTGACGTTGGCACACCGATGAAGGAGATTGTGGAAGGCTTCACGCAAGTCATTCGCAATCTTAACCTCGCATACTACTGGGGCACATCAGAGTGGTCTGCAACTCAGATCACCGAAGCTACGCTGATTGCCGAGAAGTACAACCTTATTGCACCCATCGCCGAGCAGCCACAATACAACGCCTTCCACCGTCAGCGATTCGAGGTCGAATACGCCCCACTGTTTGAGCAATTCCGATACGGCACCACCATCTGGTCGCCACTCGCATCTGGTCTCCTGACCGGAAAGTACAACGATGGCATTCCAGAGGACTCTCGCTTTGCCACCAACAAGGCATTCTTCGAGGGCACGATCAAGGCGCTGCAGAGTGAAGAGGGTAAAGCCAAGATCGCCAAAGTTCGCAAGCTCACCGAGATCGCCGAGAAGCTTGGAGGCAATGTCGCCCAACTTGCACTTGCCTGGTGTGTCAAGAACCCGAACGTTTCGACTGTCATTTTGGGCGCCACAAAGGTTGCACAGATCGAGGACAACGTCAAGGCTCTCAAGCTTCTGCCGAAGCTGACGCCTGAGGTGATGGATGAGATTGAGAAGATTCTGGACAACAAGCCAGCTGAGCCAAACAGCTTTGGTCGTAAGAGGTGAGCGTGTCCACGGACAAACATTTCGTGATTCAACGATCATGAAGCTTGATACGCACGAAGCACGTGCTCATAGCAAGCGTATAGAGCGCCGAAGAAGCGGACAGGCAAGCTATGAACGTTTGTACGATCGACGTATGATAATGAAAATTTGATTCGAATCTCGCTCAGGCCTTTCAGTCTCCCTTTTCCACACCGCTCATCGTTGCACAGCTTGAGTATCTTGCGCATGCACATGCATTTGCAATGATCCATCAGCGCCTGGCACAAGCCATACTCGCATGTGCTTGGCAATTCGTTCCATGTCGACAAGCTGTAAGCCATCATTACTTGTGTTTCCAGTCAAGTTGCCGGTCCATGGAAATTTGAGCAAATTGAACAATGAATTCGCAAAGTAGAGGTCCATGATGTATAGACAACCACGTTTCTCAATCTCCTTCTCGAATTTTACGAGCTCCTGATTGCATACCAATTGGTGAAGATGTGATGCGGATGGAGTCTTGACGGAACATATCCTTTAATTTGCGAAGACGAATCGGCCGGGTGGTGAAATGTTGGGATGAACTTCACATCATCGCTGCCCGAAGGTTCTGCACCACCCGGTTCTGCACCAGCGTCTGAGGAATCGCTATATTCGCGCTCGAAGGATTTAGGATGTGTTGGGCATCCAGTGATCTCGGGTGAAGAGTGTTGGTAGAGTGCTATCTGCTCAGGCTCTTCGTATGGTGTAAGAAGTCATCTCCTTGCAGTCCAGAGTTCTCCGGGCAGTCCCTACGACGCGGCCCAGGAAGATCTAGAGACACGTTTTCTGCTGGATAGTCGACAGAATTCGCCACTTGCATCAGCCGCATGGCGCTTTTCCAGATGAGTTCCAGAAGCCTCAATCAGGTAAGCATCTCGGTCGCCTTTGGCAGTATGTTTGGGAACACAAAGCGCTCATACTGTACTGCACCCGTCAGTCGTCCCCGGAAGCATTCTTTTGGGGTTATGCCTTTCCAAATCAAGAGGTTGCCTGCTCTTCCGTCGCGTGAGCTTCAAGCACATAACGCGAGTGCTGAGTGACGATAGCCTTGAGATAGTGATGAGATCGGATGGCAGCCACGGAGATGTAGAAAGAGACCCAAGGGCACGGCATCCTGGTTCTCGGCTCGTCCAGCCATGCGGGATTCTTGCCCAAGCCTCAGATGCCGTGCCATCGCCAGTATAAATCGTGTAGCTCGCCTAGTCCACGACCAGCAGCATTACCAAGCGTGAAGCTGTGACTTGTCATCTTTCTGTCCGATGACAGTGGCCCGCCCCCAAAAGACATGAGGGTCCGAAGTGGGGCATACTTAAGGCATAGGGGGGTACGTACATTGGGCCAGGTAAGGCCAAGGCTTCTCTTTGTGCAGTCTTGCTCTTTTGCTGACCTTACCTTCACCGCCAACATTCGTAGGATCCGAGAGGTACCAGACAAGATGTCCCAGAAGGTGACCCTTGCGGTATCGCAATCTCGTACACTTCCGACCCTCCAGCAGACGCTCGACTCTCTCGCGAAAACGACCCAGTTCGCAGCTTCGAAGAATGTAGACCTTATCCTCTTCCCTGAAGCATTTCTTGGTGGCTATCCACGAACTTGTGCTTTCGGCGCGACCATAGGCTCTCGAACCGACTCAGGCCGAGAGCAATACCTTCAGTACTTTAAATCCTGTGTAGACCTGGGAGATACACCTCTTGGAGCAGGAGATGAGTGGATTGAGAGAAAGCTACCAGTCGCGAAAGATGCAAAGTATCGAGGAGATGGCACCAGGGAATATCTTGAAACAGTAGCAAGGGAGACTGGAGTATTTGTGGTGACAGGGCTGGTAGAGAAGAGTGGAGGTACTCTTTACTGCGCTGTTGTTTACGTTGATCCACAACGAGGCGTTATTGGGAAGAGACGAAAGGTCATGCCAACTGGAAGTGAGAGGCTGGTATGGGGCCAAGGCTCGCCGAGTACATTGAAGGCAGTCACGACCAAGATTCGAGGAGTAAGAATTACAATGGCGGCCGCTATATGCTGGGAGAATATCATGCCTTTGCTACGCTATAGCATCTACTCGCAGAACGTGAATTTGTGGTTAGCACCTACGGCAGATGCAAGAGATACTTGGCTGCCCTTGATGAGGACTGTGGGCAACGAGGGCAGGTGCTTTGTGCTGAGTGCCATTTCATGCCAAAAGAAGAGCAGCTTACCACCTTGGGTCACTAGAACCTCGACAAACTCGGCCGAGTCACCTCTGGTCAATGGGTCTCTGTCACCAGTAGGAGGAAGGAGGAGGTCAACTTTCACGACGCCAGATCAGAGACATGAAGTTGTCTTGCCCACCACCGATGAAGATGCCGCCCCTTCGGTGCCTGCTCAAGGGTCTGCCATGAAGACGGAAAGCGTAGCAGTCAACGGAACACATTCTGCATCCAAGCCTGCATCCAAGCATGAGTTCGCCTGTCGTGGCGGCTCGTGCATCATTGGACCGATGGGCCAGGTCTTGAAGGAGCCTCTTTGGGACGTTGAGGATGGCGGGCTATTAATTCAAGAAGTGGACTTCGACGACTGTGAGCGCGGTAGACTGGATCTGGATGTTGCTGGAAGCTATTCGAGAAATGATGCGTTCCATTTGACAGTAGACGGCCTCGATCTATATCCGCCGCCGTAGAATACGCAAGGAATGCTCAGTCCGAATTCTACTCTACCACCGCCCTATCTCCCTCCTCGTCCACGATACAAAGCGACCTAATCGGCAACTTGTCGCTGCGCCTCGCGAACGAGTACAAACTCATTCTGATCGATCATTCTGAGCCATGCCATCTACAACAGATCTAGCCTGCTCTTGCTGCCGCGCTTTGCCTGAAAGCTCCTTCCTCATCCGCATGCTTATATTGTTCTTCAGCCACATGACATCCTCTCGCGTAAGCTCTCCTCGTGGGATCTCTTTTCTGTTCCCATCTCCCTGGATGATAGTGAGCACATCCGTGCGAACACCATAAAGATTGCCAATGATCCCATCCTTTGTCCAAGTCCGCACTAGTGTCACAGCGTTCTTCTCGTACTCATCTTCTGAAACATTCGTATTACTGATCATGCGTCGACTCAGGACCGACACCTTTGGCACGCCGTCCTCGCCCTTTTCTCTCATCCAAGCGCTGTCCGCTGTACAAAGCAAACCTCTGTCCAGCTCGGTTCGGCTGCCATCTGGCCGAACGAGATGCACCTTCAGCTTCGATACCCCGGCAAAGGCGGCAAGAATTTTGTCGTTACCCCATTCACGGAGGTCGTCCTGGGGTACCTCTGGTTCAGATTGCTCTTGAGTCTGGCCATCAAAAAAGAGCTTCTTGTCTGCGGTGATAAGGTTTTGCTTGAGCCAAGTGATGTCGTCGTTCGTCAGATGCTCCCGCGCGAGCTCCAGCCTGTTGCCGTTCTTCTCAACGATCAGGTAGATCTTATCGTGCGAGACTTTTTCAAGTTCTCCTCTAACTTGCTGGCCCGTCCATTCTCTCGTTGGCGTGCCATATTTTCCGTACCGCTCGAACCATCTCATCATTCCTTCCACGCCACGGCGACTTGCTTCAGCAGCATCTTGGAGGGGTACAACAGCGACATTGTCGAGCATGCATCCGACTTCTTGCACTGGCTTATTCAGCTTCCGTGCGATGTCTGTCAGCTCCACGGTCCCTAACCATTTTCCGAACTCCTGATACTCCCGTGGTGTCCATTTCTGCCAGCAAGGAGGCTTCAGACAAAACTTTCGCGGGTTGCGGTACTCGACCCCGAGATCTGCGGATGTCAATGGCACATAGCGGTCGGCCAGCTCTGGTAGGTCGCGCAATGGAGTGTCTGCTGGTATGGTTTTAGGATCGCAGGTGGCGAGATGAACCGCGCGGGCAAGAGATTCCTGCTCTTGTTGTGTATTGATAGGTGGTGCGATGGGTGTTGGCGTCAGGGAAGCTGGTCGTGTTTCGCATCGACCCAATGTCGCGCTCGTTGGCGTTTGGATATGTGCCGGTGGTGGTGTGACTGCGGCGGCTTCGATCGTCTCTCCCATGTCGGTCTGGGTAAGCGGCGTTGGATCATTACTGAGATCCATGGCGCTCTCGTAGGCGCTCATGTTGCGGGTAGAGGTCGAGTGTTGCAAGATGTCCAAGCCGAAAGTTGTTTGTAGTCACAATCTTTCTGTTTCAATGTTTGAGGAACAGGGGAGATGAAACAGAAATAAGGTGGCTGGCAACAATAGAAACATTGATGAAGTGAAGTAAAACTCACCGCCCGCGCACGGCCAACGTCGCGGCAGCAGCAGCGCCCTCACATGCATGCCTCGCGATGCATGGAGCTCTAATGCCATTGACTCTCGGTCATCGTCCGCTTCGCCCTTGACGATTTCCACCTTCATTAGAGACGACGTCTTTCCCTGTATGTCAAGCGGCGATGCTTCTCATCTGCTGACTTATCTGTGACGGAGAGTATTTCTCTCGAGATACACCATCGCGATTTGGGGATCTGAAGCAAGCGACAGCAGTGTGGTCCGACCGCTGAGAAATGTCAGCGGAAGTATTTTACCACCAATACAGCTCGACGCCTTTCATGCCTGCATCTGACGGCGACATTCTTGCATTTTTGTGGTGGTATTGATCTGGTCTGATCCTACCTACCTACGCCTTGCTCGCAAGCCATACAGATGCCAAGATCTCTCAGTGATACCCAAGACTCCGCCCACTGTACACTGTCGCGATGCGTTGCGCGAAACGCAGATCTACTCTTCATATTGGCCTCCCGGTATCATTTCACGCCCTTTCTCGAGCACACCCTTCAGGTACTCGTACACGGCGAACGTGACAGCTTGACCAGGAGCCACACGCGCCACTCGTGGTGTGATACCCATCCAGAATGCTCGGGGACCTTCTTGCTTGAACATCTGCGATCCAATGTTCACGATGCGGCCCATTGCAGTTTGACCGGGCTCAGCGGGTGTTCTTTGTAGACGGGTCTTGATCGTGTCAATCGGGGCGTTGCAAAACGGTCCTACGGCACCGGAGATAAGTCCTATACCCGCTGTCGTGTAACCTGGCAACGGCTTTGTGGGATCCTCGCTCTTCTGCTGGAGAATCTCCTTCAATTCGGTGTATGCTGTGAAATTCGCCGCTTGATTGGTACCTTGTCTCAATGCTGTAAGCGAGACACCGCGATAGAGAGCACCGAAACCTTCCTCCTTGATCACAGTGTAGCAAGCGTGGGCAGCATTGCGATATTTCGGAACGTCAAGAGGATCTGCCATACTGTGATGTTGTGCTTGTAGTCGAATCTTCACGACCTCCATAGGACATACCACAGCCACAGCTTCTGTTACACCAGCTGCCAGACCAGCGAGGAAGTTGCTACTACCACGAATTCTGCCGTCCTTATCCGCCAATAGCTGCTTGTACCATTCGTAGCTGGTAAACCTGATGGCCATCTTGGGCACGATACCCGTCAAGACAGCACCGAGACCTTTGTACAAGCCAAGAGGCGTTTCCTTCCTTGCAATTTCCATGCCGGTTTTGATGAATCCTCGTCTCTTCTGACCAGTTCCACGTTGTCGGCGTGACAACTGCATGCGAACTTTGATTGTGTCAAGAGGGTGGCAGACGAGTGCTTCCATCATTCCAGCTCCACCACCGGCTAGTCACAATGAGCTTCCTGCTGGGCGATCGGGCTTGTCAATACTTACCGATGAGATTAGTGGCCGCAGAGGCTGGCTTCTTGCCTCCCGGGCCTGCTGTGCTTTTTGCCGACATCTTGCACACACAGTCTTGCTGAAGCCACCATGCAAAAGAGCTTGAGAAGCTCGTCGATTGCTCAGAAGCGATCTCAGCTTGTGTGAACTAGAAGTCTTCCAACCGACCACGACAGATGCAGCTCGAGCGAATACCAGGAATCATCAAGATTGCAAAAGAGGGACCGAGCAAGATCAAAAGCTCAAAATTGTTGCTCAAGCGTTGGACAGTGACCGAGGCTCACATTACGTAGCGTCACAAGCCGAGCAAGTCTGAACGGGACCAGTCACGCCAGTCCTGTTCCTGGGCGAGCGGAGAGAGTAGTACCTCGGGCATTCACGGACGTCCCACGACAGGCTTTCCGATGTATTCACGACCGTCGCACGTGCTGGAGGGTCTTCGCCCAGTATCCCGAGGCTTTTTGTAGGTCATCTGGACTGGATGTTGCTTGTGTTTCGTTGTGGGAAAGTGATAGCATCGCTCTTCATGTGAATAGGGTTCTTCGGTTGATGCGGGGCGACCGATGATCGGAGGATTTCGCCAAAGAGCATCAGTCGCACATGGTCGTCCTTCATCGCGGCGAATATTGATTGTATAGACCAAGTCCGAGCTATGTGCGCTGGTACAGCTGGAAATCGAGCGTCACTTCTTCATCTCCCACTGATTGAGACTGCGGACCTTCCTCGATGCCTTCGCCTACAAAATCGACCAATGCGGCATGGTCCGCTCTTTGCCATCCAGAAGCCTTGGACGTTGCATCATCCAGAGCAGTGGGAAAGAAGGTGTCACACTCATATTCTTTGCCAATACGAGTGAGAAGAATGCGATTGGTTTGCTGTAGTTCCAGTGCAGACTTGTAGATGCTTGACCCGCCGATGATGAAGACTCTTCCTGCTGGCAAAGCTTTGCCATCTCTGATCGACATCTCGAGCGACCTCAAGCCGGACAAGATGTCAGAAGCAACCACTACGTCGTCTGGCACTCCTTCTAGCTGCGAGCGGCTCTGTGAACTGATGACAATGTTCGTACGATCCGCTAAAGGTCGTTGTCTCGGCGGGATGCTCTCCCACGTTTTGCGGCCCATGATCACCACATTTTGGCTTGCACCTGATAGTATGCCCTCCTTCAGAGCATCTGATTGTGCAGAGTTAGTAGCGCTTGGAACTGGGTTCCGCTTCGTAATGCGCGCAAAGAATGCCATGTCTTTTTTCAGCATCGGCCAAGGCAATCCATTGTTCTTGCCAATGCCATTCTTAGCTGTTGCTGCAACGATAATCGTGAAAGTTAGCTGTGTGAGAGACATATCGGCCATGTTGAGACGTGCTGAGAGCAGAAGGGCAAAAGCAGCTCCACTGCTTGCAAAGCAATTTGATCTTGAGGCCACCAGTCACGCGGTCCCATTGTGGCTAGCGTGTGACTGCCTTAGAGAACTAATTGGTGCCTGGCGCAAAAAGTGGTCGCAAAAAGTGGTCGTTCTATGGTCATCTCGACCTCCTGCTCTCCGTTAATGAAATATTACCTCAACACAGCTGTCACAGCGCAAGGACACTGATGTCCTTGAGTTTGCCCATGATTGCTCCTACTGTGTCTTCCCTAGAGCAGGACGATGTAGCGATCATCTCGACCGGATCAAAAATGGCAAGGTTTTGCACTGATGAGGCTGCATTCGGTCTCGATTTTGGACGTGGCCATCGACTTGTTGTCGGTTTCCATAAAGGTATGTAGCCAGACGCCATGCTCTATGTCGCCCGCTTCGGCCTACGGACGGACGGTTGCCATTGTGACTCGCCAGGGTGCATATGGCGCCCTCACACACGGACCTTTGACCCGCACTGTGCGTCCCTGCAGCCTGCAGCTCAAATTGACAGGCACCAGGATACTGCACTACACGAAGCGAGAAACGAGGCCGAGCAACGACCAACAATAGAGCGGCATAGAATCGTCTCAAGACTCGGTTGGATGCTTACAAGTGTCAGAGCCCCTACTGCTGTATGTGTAGTACGCGTGAAACTCTAGCATTGACAAGCAGAATGTGACGAGAACAATGCCATTGAGGTAAGGTGGACACGACGAAAACAAGCAAGAACCTGACGAATAGAGAGGGGCCTATCGAAGCCTGATTGTTACATGTGGAGGCTGACTGAATGCCAAAATAGTGGGTCTGTCCGGAGTCTGTCGAGAAGAATACGTTGCACTCAACCTGTCACCTGCTTGCATCCGTTCTGTACTACTCATGACCTGGCCGAGTCTGGTTGCGACTTGATTCACTGATCATTAGCTCGGTCTGCTAGCATTTCCCGGGACAGGCTCGCTGAGTCGTGGGCCGCAATGTCATGCAGAGAACGTGGTATGTTGCACGGATACCTGCATGGCGGAAACGCGGAGTCGACCGGGAGAATGCTGGCTCGGACGTGTTGCCTGAATCATAAGGTATATATTGATATACTGTAGGTCCAGAACGCTGTGCCTACCGGGCGACCAGGTGCTTCGAATAAAGTAGGTCTGGCGCCATTGCACACGTGGCCAGACACCTCACAGTTGGGATCTCTTTTGTAATGAAGGAGTCGCTTGTGCGACACATCCTGAGCGATCATGGCGCAAAACACTCAGCTCACGGCATGAACTATTTGCCTACCACAATCGCGAAGACAGTTCCTGCCCGAAGCATTGCATATCTTGCTCTCGCGGTGCGGGCCGCCATACAGCAGGATTATGAATCGAAGCAGGTGAGAAATCGCGAGTTTCCGAAGATCTGGCGCTACGTCGAAGCGCAATTCTGGATCTTCGCAGGACAGGAAGGCTTCATGATCTCCAGAGTACCGTGGTTGGCATCCAAATGAACCTGGTAAAGCAGCGTGATATCTCGGGTTGTCGCGTGGCAGCCATGCGGGCAGTCTCACAGAGACATCACGCAAGGTAACTTCAACTAGAATGCAATGAAGATCATTGACTGCATCCTTGCCGTGTGGCCGTGACCATATGCGCGCTTCGGCTGAGGGTTCAGAAGAAGGACGGACAAGCTGCGAGTATGTAGCGAAAACGAGACGGGACCGTGTGATACGACAGACCTCACAAGTGCTCTTCTGAGGTGTGTTGGGAAAGGATGAACAACCCTGAGCTATCCCTGCCAATGTCCAACTCGACAGCGGTCGCTTGCAGCTGAAGGCGGCCGGACGAAGATTTGATACGGAGAAGGGCTTGTTATTTCCTGCATTCGTCGGCCAATAAGGCCACATTCGAGCACCAGGACATTGTGAGTGTTCGCGAGCCGCTTCCGCAGTGCTGGGATGTTGCGAGGTCTTGGAAGTTGGAGGGAAAGTCGATGCCGGCCCGAAGTCGCTCGTGCAAATGTTGCAATGCCGGCCCCGGCGCCGAACTAATGCCAATAGATTGCGTACTGTACGGTATTTCCAGGTTGACGCATGCCAACAAAGTAGCGGCGAAGACGTTGTCGGACTCTCCGAAATTCAACACACGCGCGGACTTGGCTTTCAAATTAGGTCGAATGCAGATATCTAGCTGAGGCTCATGAAGCAGGAGCTCGTGGTATGTAGGCGCCTGCGCCGACTGCCGATCGCAAAACAACCCAGATGCGGCGCAGAATGGCAACGTGTGGACAAAGAGGGCAGAAGCGAGCTTTCTATGGTGGGCGTTGACGGAAAGGTGTTGCTCAGCGTGGCAGGGATGGCCACGAGGCATGACATGCCCATTGCCGGCGACCATGGCAAAACGTGGCTTGTGTCGCTGAAGACACATCAGTCAACGGGCAAAGGCAATTGTGGCGGCGAATGCTGTGACTTGAAACTTGCAGCGCGTGGTGTGTACTGTAGTAGAATCACCTGTCCGCGTGAGTGCATTCGTGCGTCCTGCCTAGGGGTGTCACTTGGTTAGTAATAGCAACGGTTAGTAACGTTACTAACAATGTTACCAACCGTTGCTTTGTTAGTGAGTAGTTGCTAACCATAGGGCTATCATAAGCTAACCTAAAGGGGAAGGTTACGGTTATTAAGGGTAGTATAGTACTAGTTACTAGTATATAAAGAATATAGATAAAGTATCTATAGAAGATATAGATTTAACTATATATAGACCTCAATTTTACTATAGATTTAAGTACGCTTTCGCTTCCGAGATAGCTCTTCTTATAGTATCTACCTAAGCGCTTCTATACTAGTATAGTTACTATAAGTCTCTAGCGCCTACTAGCTATCTTATAATAGGTCTTATATATAAATAACTAGAGCGTCGTAGAAGCTAGAAGCCTAACTATTTAGTAGCTTAAAGAATAGTAAATACGCCGGTTAAGAAGTAACTAGCGTTAGTAGTACTATAAATATCTATTACGGTAGGCGTACCTATATACGCCGGTAGGCGCATAGCCTCTACAACGTAGATACCTCTCTATAGACGTACGGCTAGATAGTTAACTCAATTAATATATACCTTACTACTACTAATACTTGCCTAACAAGTAGTAGTACTACAAGGTTAAGATCTTTCTTATTTAAATAAGCGAATTACGCTATAGACGAACGAGAAAAGCCGCCTACTATAGCGCGAGGAATAGCTACCCTCCCGCCTAGTATAGTACCGAGTATAGACGACTACTCGAATAGATACGATCCTAGAATTTAGCCCTCTAGATTAACTTCCGTATAATAGTCTTTAGCTACTTAGTAGTATACGTCTACCGCCTATTAGGTACTATAATACTACCTACTATAGGCCCGCGAACGCCTTCCTAATCGGGCCCCCGACTCGTACGTTCCCGCTTGCCTACTTACTTACACGCTTCCTTCCCTTATAACGGAGCCCGCCTTCTAGGTCTAGGTACGGATAGGCGCGACCGTAGTTCGTTCTAACCTTTAGACGGCTACGGATAGGTACGATAATATACTAACCGGTTCCCTTACGTACTAGAATTAGCCTATTTTTGCCTATACTAGCGACTTATCTAGATCTCGACGACTATACGCTTAATTTAGTATATAGCTTTTCCGAGTTTTTAAGGGACGCTAAGCGAGTACGTTTAGTATACTATAAGCAAAGAGAAGGCCTCCTTTCCCTCGTTTAGGCTATAGTCTCGATATACCTAGCCCTACCGGAATACTAGCTAGTAGTAGATAGCGCTACGCGTAGTTATAGTATCCTCGGTTTTCTATCTAACTAGATTGTTAACAAGTCCGTAGTAATAGCTATAGCACGTTCGGTCCTTTCGGTAAAGTACGACTTTACTAAGCAATAGCTAGTCCTAGAGCAATAGTAAGCTCTCGAATAATAGTTAGCCCTAGTACAATAGGAAGTTTCGAAGTACTAGCTAGCGTTAGAGTAATAACTAGCTCTTAAACGATAGTTAGCCCTAGTATAATAGGAAGTTTTAGAGTAATAGCTAGCGTTAGAGTAATAACTAGCTCTAGAGCGATAGCTAGCTCTAGAGTAACCGTTGCTTCTAGAGTAATAACTAGCTCTAGAGCGATAGCTAGCTTTAGAGTAACTATCGCTTCTAGAGCGATAGCTAGCCCTAGAGCAACCGTCGCCTTCCGAGCGATAGCTAGTTTCGTAGTAAACCGCGGAAGCATAAGTACTTTAGCCGCTAAGCCTATAGTAGCTAAGCCCTTCCGATAGCTTATCCCCTCGCTAAGAGATATAGCTATAACCGACGGGCTTCCCTTCTTAAGTATTAACTACTACTTTAGTACTACCCTAACTAGTAGGAGAATCTAACTACTTATAGCTATACCTCTTCCTAGTTAGACCTACTAAGGCTACTAGGACGGTCTATACGCTATAGCGACTTAAAGTATTAAACCTAGTCTCTAGTCTTCTAGGTATAGACGTAGGGTCTAATAGTAGTAACGACCGTCGCCTACGAGGCAAGTAGGCTAGGAACGTATAGTCGAACCTAGTACCGGAAGTACGCCGCCCTATAGCCGATCGCTAGCGTAACCGTATAGGTACTAATTAGAGATCTAGCTATTAGAGAGCCGGCTCGATCCCGCTAGCTAGCGATACTCCCTTAGTAAGCTAGAGAGAGCCTTCCTTAGGTCTACGCCGTAGCGCTTCTCAAGTACGCAATCTCCCTACGCCTTTAGGAAGCGGCTAGCTAGTTAGTACGGGAAACCTCGTATAACTATAGGCGACCTTAAGTAACGATATCCGCGAGCTCTTTACTACGTAGGCTACTAGATACTAGGAAGTAGTAGATAAGCTAAGAAACGAGATAAATAATATTCGTTAGAGTATTCTATCCGTAGGGCCGAGTCGTGTACTATATACTAACCTAGACGTAGCTCTAGATACCGGTAGAGTAGAGAGACTCGTATATATAGGATTCGCGGTAGACTAGTTACCGCTATTCCTAAGGGGCTAGGCGGATAACTAGGCATACCCCCGTTATACTAACGACGAGGACGAGTACGAGTTCGTAGAGTAGGCCTCTATAGACCGCTATCCTACTCGTAGGGATCGAGAGCGTAACGACTATACTCGAGTATATCTCGAGTATAGGAGATAGTTACTATCCGACCTAAGCGACTCTTCGGACCTAGGCTCCGGTAGCTTATACGGCTACTACGGTTACGGCCATAACTATAGAGACCTATATAGGCGAGGTAGATACATTTTTAGTCGCTCGCCGCGAAGAAGCCCCTATCGCTCTAAGAGATAGGAGAGGTTTAACCCTTAGGACGTTAGGTTCTTCTATCCTTTAGCTATAGAAGTAGAATCGGGCGGCCAAGATACCTTTACGTAAGGCAATAAGACTATATACTACTTAGTATACCTCTTCCTTAACGTAGCTAGGGACTATGCTATAGTTAATAGCGTAGCTACGATTCGCGTATAGCTAGCTAAATACCTAAGAGGCATAGCCTAAACGTAGTTTATCTCGGAGCTTACGGATAACGATCGCCGTATTATTAGAGGCGGCTAGGGCATTAATCGTTAGGAGAAGGCCCTAAGGGATAAGTTTAGTATATCTATCGTAGAGGCGTAGGACAAGCTTAATAGCGAAGCCTTTACGCTAGCGGACGTACGACGTAGACGTTTACCTTAGGACTTTATTGTAAACTATATTAGATACGCGTACGAAGCGGGTCTTAAGGTCGATCGAGAGAGACCGGGCCCGATACTAGTATAGGTATAGCTTAGGTTCGTACCGGAATTTTAGAGAGATATATCGAAGCCTTCTAGGAGTATAACTATCGACTCTTTTATACGCAAGGTTTAGGCGAAGTACGAGGCTTAGTACCGAGAATACCTATAGCGTAACTCTCGACGTAAGTACAATAGATACGATAGATATAATAGCTATCGTATAAGCGATAGGAACCCTATCGGAGCCGGATATCGCGACGCTAGTCGCGGTTACGACTCGAACGATCGGAGGGGCTATCGCGAGTACGGTAGGGATACTAGGAATACTAACGATAATTATTAGTAGCGTAACAATTACGATAGGCCCCTAAGAGGTATAGATCGTTATCGCTAGTAGGATACTAGAGTAAGAGAGTCCGATTCTCGACGTAAGAGGACTAATAGTAAGAAGGGAATAACTAACCTAGATAGCCGCTAGAAGGATAGCTAGAAGGATAGCTAGAGGGATAATAGGGATAGTCGCGAGAGACGCGATAGTATACGCAATTTCTATGTCTCTCGTAGCCGTACTCGCTTAGACGAGAGGAACAAGTCCCAATCCTATAGCCGTATAGCAAGTATATCTAGTCGGTCTTCGGATGCCTCTTTGGTCTATACCTATTTTAATAACTAGTTCCGCGTAGCTAAAGACGACTAGATAGCTATAGATACCCTAATAGTATACTAGGGCGAGGTTAGCGCTATCGAGCCTTTTATACCGGCGAGAATTGTTATACGGTACTCTTAATACGGATAGCAATTTATAAGTAATAATCTTTTATAGGAGTATAAGCGCCGGACGTATCCTCGATAACCTAGTAGTATAGAACTACTACTAGAGAGCCGGAAGGCCTAGGACGACGTCGACTTACATATTATCGAATCGTTAACCCTACTAAAGGTCTAGGGGGGTTACGCATTCCGGGGATACTACTATCTACGCGCGATCGTACGCCTAACGGTAGGTAGTACGGAATATGCGATCTACTTAGATACTAGAGCTATAGTCTCGCTAATCGATAATAACTTCCTTCGAGAAGTACGCCTAGATATCGAGCGAAAGCAACGCGCTACTCTACTCTATATTAAAGGTCTTAGTAACGTATAGCCCTCTACCGAATACGTCGAATTGGACCTTTAGTTACCCGCTATATAAAAGGGGTAGCGCGTACTTACGTATATAAGACACGAAGTCTATATCGTACAAAAGTTAGGCGCTAAGATATTAATAGTAATAGACATTATTAGGCTAGAGGGAATCAAGATAGATGTCCCTAGAAAGACGGCTATCCTTACCGCTTACGAGAAGGTACGTATATCCCTATTAGTAGGACGAAAGGATAATATTAAGTTCCGTATAGTAGTATATAGTAACGACTAACTAGTTACTCTCGCTCCCTAGTTAGTTATAGTAGTATATGCCTTCTTTAGGAAGGCGTTACTAAAAGATAGGGACCTATCCTTTATACTAGAGAAGTAGCCGCTCTCTTCTAAAGTCCGGATATACGCCTTAGTACTCGATACCAAGTTAGATTTCGTTTAGGTCCGCAATAATAGCAATTCGCTATATGTTCTCGGCCCGTATACGAAGCTAGGATATATACGCGAGTATAAATACAAGGGGTCCTACTATATTAACTCCGAGTAGTACGGCTAGGTAGCTCTACTACCGCCTAATCTACTAGATACTCGAAAGGAGACTAAGCTATTTAATAAGGTTACTATATACGGTTCGCCGGAATAGACCGCTCGTATCGAAGATTTAGTATATAAGTACGAGCGGCTTTAGGTTAATAAGGGCACTATCGTTAAAATTCTAGAGGACGACGTAATACGAGTAACTATTAAGCCCGGCTACGAAGACACGAAGATGCCGATAGTAACCTACCTACTTAGCGGACCGGACGAGGAGGTTATTAATAAGACCTTCGATCCTCTCTACGAGTAGGGCAAGATATCCTTTACCTTAAAAGCGACCTAGTTCGGCTTCCCTATCTTCGTAGTCTAGAAGAACGTTATAGTAGGTAATAAACTAGTACGTAAAGGTAGAGCTATAGTCGATATCTATAGCCTAAACAAGATCGCCGTTAAAGACTCCTACCCGTTACTACGTTAGGAGGACATTATTAAAGCGCTCCGGGGCTACGCCTATATAACTACGGTAGACGCGGTAGCGTTCTTCTACTAGTAGGTAGTAGCGCCTAAAGATTATACCAAATTCGCGATTAATAGCTACCGAGGGTAAGAATAGATATACGTTATAATTATAGGATATTCTAATAGCGTCTAATACGTTTAGAGGTAGCTCGACAAGATCTTGAAGCCGTATAGGTACTACTACCGTACCTATATCAATAACATCGTTATTTTCTCGTATACATTTAAGGAGTATATAGTATACCTAGACGCAGTATTTGGCCTACTCAATTCCTACGATATTATTATCGCACTATACAAGTCTTTTATCGCTTATCTGTCTACTTCCCTACTAGGGTAGAGGGTCTCTAGGCTAGGCTTTACGACGTACGAGGAGAAAGTAAAAGCAATATTAGAGCTAAAGTTCCCTACTACCCTTAAAGATATCGAGTTTTACCTAGGTCTTATAGGTTAGTAGAGGTAGCATATCCCGTATTTCTTAACGATTGTAGCGCCGTTCGAGCTAAGGAAGAAAGAGCTATTACGCCTATCGCCCTCTAATAAGGGCTCTAAGCGCAAGAGGTACGTAGCCCGTACCTAGGCCTTCGAGCCGGACGCGTTACTAGATATAGAGCGCAAAGCCTTTAACATACTTAAACAACTATATCGCGAGGTCAAGTTCTCCTACTATGCCGACCCTAATAGACTAATATACATCGATCTCGACGCCTATATAGGGGGCTTCGTAGCGGTACTATACTATATCTAGGACAATCTAGAGCCCGTAGTAGAGAACGGCAAGGCTATACGCTTCCTAGCTAACAAGGTCCAAGTTATTACTTACCTTAGCAAGGCACTTATAGATGTCGAGAAGAGATATAGCGTAACTAAGCTTAAGGTTAGTAGTTTAGTCTAGACGGCCTATAAGACTAGGTATATCCTACAAGCTACGCGCTAGCTAACGTACGTCTTTTCTAACTATATCGTAGCCCTAGGAATTAGTATAGTATCTAGCTTAACTATAACTACATTAGTAGATAAGCTTAACCTCCGGTTAGTACGAGCCGGCTAATACCTCTCCTAGTTCCCGTACCTAAAGGTACTCTATAGACTAGGACGACTATACGGTATCCTAGATGTACTAAGTAGACTAGTCGAAGAACTTAATCGTATAGAGAACTAGTCGGGCGATACGCTCGACCCCCTAGCGTACGATAATCCGGCCCTAAATAGCGACGTAATCGATGTCTTCTATACGTATACCGATAATAACTAGTAGGCCGACTACGATAGCTCCCTTTACTTCTATACGAACATAATCGACGAGCGTACGGGTTATACCTTTACCTCGCTAGAGGAACTCGTTTTCTACTCGGTTCTAGTAGAATTGTCGGAGCCTTTTAAGTAGGACCTTAAGCGCGGCTACGCTATAGACAAGTATTAGTCTAGGATCCTAGCGTAGCTACGCGAGGTCGAGGAACGCCGTTTGCGTACATTAGTAGAGGAACAAATTGTCGCCGAACAAAGCTACTAGGGGGCGTAAGTCGCTATAGAAGCGTAGGCTAATATAGAGGTAGAAGTACTAGCGGCCCCTAAGGTAGACGCATAATCCGATTAGTTAAACGGCGAGTAGGAGGGTAGCCCGCTCGGTCTTTAGTTTTTTCTACGAGGCGATCTTATCTTCTTTAAAGATAATGTAGACGGCCGCGAGCGCCTTTACATCCTACTAGTACTTTATAAGGAGATCTTCTAGATAGCTTACGACTAGTACTACTATGCCGGGCACTATCGTATATACGTATAGGTATACGCTAGCTTCTATATTCGCTACCTTAGTAACGAGGTTACGAGGTATATTAAGTACTACTCTAAATGCATCCTTAACTAGACGCTCCGGTACCTACCCTATAGGGAGCTATAGCCTATCAAATGCCTCCCTATACTATAGTATATAGTAATAGCGGATTAGGTATACGGCTTGCCGCCTAATTACGAAGGCTATAATAGTTTCCTTACGGAAACATACAAATTTAGTAAGAGAGTAATACTACGAAAGGCTAAGTCTACTTGGTTAGCCTAGTAGTATAGAGTAGATTAGATCTAGGGATATATCGAATTGGAGCGTAGCCTTCCTTCGATAATTATCGGTAATCGGGATCCGATCTAGATAAGCGAGTTTATATAGATAGTTTTTAAGAAGCTAGGTACTCGGTTCTTCGTAACTATAGCGTACTATCCGCAATTAGACGGTTAATTAGAGCGTACGAACTAGATAGTAGAAATCGCCCTACGTTTCTTTACCTCTAACTACCTAGATAGCTACTAGTCTAAGGTACTACCTTATATTTAAGTAGAGCTAAACAACGCCCGTAACGCCTCTACTAGCGAGGTCCTAAACGTACTTATCTAGGGATTTAAGACTAATGTAGACGTACTTAATCCCTTAACGGAGCTACTAACCGAGGACTACGTCGCTCTCCGCCAAGTAGCGAGAGACTAAGCTATAGACTCTTTAGCATAGGTAGTAGCGATAATGAAGGATAGATACGACTATATATACCGTCTAATCTAGTTTAAAGTAGGCTAACAAGTCCTTCTCAAGCTATATAAGGGATATAAGCTACTAGGAAACCTAAACCGTAAGCTATCGATCTAGCGTATAGGCCCTTTCAAGGTACTCAAGAGGGTTAGTACCCTCGTATACGAGTTGGAATTACCTCCGGTAATACGTATATATCCGGTTATATCGGTTACTTAGCTAGAGCCCTACCCGAAGGGAAACGATCTATACGAACGCACGATGCTAGAGCCGGGCCTAGTAGACGACGCTATAGAGCAAGATACGGATTTTCCTAAAGTACCGTAGTACGAGGTCGAACGCCTACTAAATCGGCGTACTAGTAGAGGAAAGACATAGTACCTTGTTAAATAGAGAGGCTATAGCTACGCGTACGATGTTTAGTATAATACCGATAACCTAAGGGATACGAGAGATTTATTACGGGAATACGAGTGTACGTACCTATAGTAGGCGCGTAATCGCTACGCGCCTACCTACGCGTAGGGACAATTACAAGAACCCGCTTAAGAGGACTAGTAGGTAGGTCGAGTATAGCCTTTTTTAGAGGCCTAAGTAGAACGACTAGCGCGCGCGTCCCGTAGGGCTAGCCTACGTAACTCTTAGCTACTAACTATAGGGCACTTTACCGAGATAGCTTACTAAACATAGGTCTAATACCCTTACGACCTACATCCTTTATTCTCTACGTAGAAATACCGAGAACCCTATTATTAGCTATTATTAGAAGTAAACGACTATTTCTATTAACGTTACTCCTATTGTTCCTATTATTGTAGCTAGCTTTACTCGTACGCGCGCGTATATATATAGACCTACTTTTGTTAGTTGCCTATAGATACGAACAACATTACTTTTCGCTAGTATCGTACTTAGCGCAAGATACGATATTCCTTTATATATACGACTAAATATACCTAATATTCTACTCGGTATCTATTCGAGCGCTACTAATCCCTTCGAATACCTAAGGCCGAGAGCGGACAAGAAACGATTAGTAGCGAAGAACACGCCTACGCTATACCTTTATATCTCCTAGTATTGCTAGCTAGAGCGTACGAGAGATAGCGAGCGGTAACCGACTCGATAGACTACCTAAGCGCGAGTAGTACGTTATGCGCCTAGGCGCTACGTCCGGTATATCTACGCTAACGGAGAGATAGCCGAATACTAGCCTAGTTTAGCTACTATATACAACTTAAGCGTACGACGTTAACGATCTATATAGTAACGTATCGCGGCCTATAAGTATTAAAGAGGCATGGATTATTATACGACTAGTCGTACTCGGTATAAACGACGAGGATATACGAAAAGCCGCGCTAGACTACGTCGTACCCTTTACTATCCGTAAGATCGACGTAGTCGCGCTAGAGCTACTAAACGTCGCCGGTCGTAAGGTAGCGAGAAAGGCATAGTAACGAATATACTATATGCCTATCCCTCGCGTACTAGTAGTAGGCAAGACTAAGATCGTCCTAGTAGACCGTAGACGTAGGAGACTACTAGCTATTCGCTTATTACTTAATACGGGCTATAATTACAAGGATCCGCTATTACTAGCTTAGCTATATAGACTACGCTCTATAACTTATCGATATAGATCTAGACCGACGACTATATATTATGCTTAAGAAGAATATAGTCGGGATACTATAGGCGATCGAGGACGAGATAGACTTCGCCTACCTCTTCGGTATACGTTAGGAGGATTACTTCTTAGACTTAGTAGTACGAATCGAAAATACTATAGAGGGCTAGAAGGTGTATCTCCTATCCTTATAGAATATTATACTTATTGCCAAAGGCTCCTATATCCTAGAGCCCGTATACAATTATTCGGCGTATATTACTATCTTCGGCCTCGTATTCTTATAAGTCTACCTATAGAGGGACGATAGAAGCGGACGGCCTACCGGTACCCTATATAACTAGTCTTTAGCTATAGTAATAAAGGTCCTAGCGCGCTACGGGTTTAGAGCTCAAGTTATTAATAGTATTATAGATGTCGTACGCGCCCTCCTATAGGTCGACCTAGGTAACCTCCCGCTAGTTACTCTACTAGCCCGTATAGCGTACCTAGCAAAGAACGACCTAGGCTAGCTACTATACTACTAAGTACAGAACTATACTATCCCCTTAAGGGCCTTTAGAGAGTAGTAGGTAGCCGCTAAGTACGTAGTCCTTAGGCGTAGGATTTTTCGTCTCGAGCTACGCGATATACTCGACGTATCTCGAAAGATCGAGCCGCTACTATAGGTAAAAGCGCAAGTAACCCTAACTATAGCTATACGTACGCTTAAGCTATACTAGCAATAACGTACCTAAATACTACTTAAGATAGTCGACGGAAAATTAGTCGTATAGATAGTACGCAAGCTAGATATAGAGTAGAGGGACTACGTTCCTAGCCGATACGCCGCTAGATAGGCGGACGACGACCTCGCCCCTCCGTTAAACGTACGATAGACGTAGTAGCCGGAAACCCCGCTAGTTACGTAGTAAGCGTACCTACCGAAGACCTATAACAAGACCTAACTAACCTTAGATATACCGCGCGAGCCTCCTATACGCGTATAACTATATACCTCCCCTAGGGACCGACACGTACGAGGTCTTTCCTTCGAGTTTCTAGCGACTTTATCCGTAATAGTACTAGAGGAGCTATCCTCGACGGTACTAGAGGTTTTATCCTAGACGTTACTATATAGCGTTCCGATAGTACTATATACCGACTCCGTCTAGGAACCCTATATAAGCGAGCCCGCTCCTATTAATAAAGCTACTACTACGAAGTACGAAGTACCTACTAAGACAATAGATACTACGCCTCCGAGGATACCGAACGCTAGGATACTAGGCAACGTACTTACAAAGATACAAACCTCGGTACTTAGCGCTTGCGTCTAAGTAGGCAATAATAGAATCGCCCGTAAGCACTTACTAAGTCTCTATAACTCGATTACTAAGAACGACCTCTATTCCGTAGTCGAGACGCTCCTAGACGACTAAGTATTAGATAGTAGGGACGGACGCTTATTCGCTACGCCGGAGGGCAACCTACGATATATCCGCCTCTACTACCCAATCGCGATACCGTAAGTACGAGCTCCTCGAACGCTAGCTCCGATCGTATAGGCAACCTAGGCCGTAACTAGTATTCCTCCTAGCGACCCGATTGAGGTAGACGCTATAGTACGATAGGGGGAGCCTCCCTAAGCCCTAGAGTAATAGGACGACGATCTAGAGCTACTATTGGCTAAAGATAAGAAGTACTAGACGTACATGCTACTAAAAGTACTATAGCTCCCTTAAAGGTTATTCGAAACTATATTCCGTATAGTACGCGTACTTGCCTATAGCCGAGCCTTATACCTAGTTTTAGGCGTTTAGTTAGTAATAGAACTCGAGTATAACGGGATAGTTATAGCGAACAAGTCCGACGAATTAAGCCTTACTATCTTAAGCGAGATTCTATATAAGTAACTAATCGAGGAGTAAGGCCTAGCCGACACGTACGTCCCGTTTAATTACCTAGTCGAAATGGAATTTCTATACAATACTAACGGTATCGGTCTACTAGAGAAAGCCGATCTATCCGAGCTAATTAAGGTCCTTTAAAAGGAATCTTCGGTATACTAGAATAACGCTATATAGGCGTACTAGAATACTATTGCCGCTACGAACCTAGCCTATACTAATAATCGCAAGATTATCCGTACTAGATAGGCAATCTATATCGCGCTCTCTAAAGCCGGTAAGAAAGCTATAGGTACGTAGATACTCCGATATAGAAGTAGAGGCATCCTAGGGGAAGAGGTATCTAATCTCTTCTTTAACTAGGTATATAAGATCGTACCTCTATTCTCCGACTACCTACGTATAGGAGAAATGCTTACTAATAACCGTATTTGGACTAACGGGCTACTCGAACGCCTCCTACGCTACCTCCTATTAATATACGATATAGCTTAGCCGCAAGGATAGGAGGGCCTAGAGGATATAGTCTCTACTTGTACTACCGGAGAGAGCGACGCTCCTATAGATAGCTTAGTTACGTCCGAAGGCATACCGCGGTAGGATGTACCCGCGCTACCGGTTATTTCCCTAGAGTAGAGTAGGTTATTAGAAGAGGAAGACTACCGATTAGAGCGAATAGAGTATACGGCTTTAGCGCTCCTCGACTAGCCGACTACCCTCGATAGTATTATAAAGAAGTAGCCCTATTACTTCTAAGTAGACAAAGACTTTCTAAACATATAGCTATTAAACGATAACCTAAACGTTACGCGCGACTATCTCGGGCGATATACTATTACTATAATCGGTCGCAAGATATACGATCGACTCTACTAGAAGTTTAATCTACCGCTAGGGCTATAGTAATTAAGAGACAAGAATAAGAGTTAGGGCGCGTAGGATCTAAATAGTAGTAAAGTAAAAGGAAATAAGCCTTAGGTCGTACAAGAGTAGGATAATAATGAAAAAGGTACCAAGGTATAAGGAAATAAAGTTTAGGTCGTATAAGAGTAGAACGATAGTAAAAAGGGTACTAAGGCATAAGGAGATAAAGTTTAGGTCGTACAAGAGTAGGATAATAGCGAGAACGACGACAAGAATAATAACGAGGATAATAAGGCTAGTAGCTAGAAAGTACCTAAGCTTAGCGCGCTTTAGTACTAGTAGCTATATATCCTATATCCTCTCGACAAGTAGGTCTACTCTAATAGGCTAGACAATACCGATATCGTAGTATACGACGCAATAGGTTTATTCGCGTTAGACTACATAATCCTAGCGGTCTTCTACTTATTAGATAATAAGGTCGGCATACTATACTATACTAAAGATAGCTACATACTCTCTATTAAGGTTCTCGGCAAGCGTAATCTAGCGGTAATGGACGCGTACGCTATCCTACGTCGCAACCGCAAGAGTATAGGTATAGCCTACGCCTTAACCGACGATAAGGACGGCAAGGCCAAGGTTGGACTAGCGCTAGATACCTCTCTATAGACGTACGGCTAGATAGTTAACTCAATTAATACATACCTTGCTACCGCTAACACTTGCCTAATAATATCTCTTTATAGTTAATATTATCTAACTCTTTAACTTCTTTCTCGTATTCCTTATAGTTATTAGATACGCCTAGTTAATAAAGGCTAAATACCTCTATAAGTTAATCTTCGTATAGATATCGAGGATTGCTTAGTAGTAGATAGTAATCGTTTATTATTACCTCTTTAAAGGTAACAAGTATATCTAATTTAGCCTTATAGATCTCCTTCTTAGTTACTAGCTTTAAGTGCTTAATCTCTCGTAACTTGGCTTATCGTTATCTTTGTATAACTATAACCTCTTCGAAGGATCTTCTATATAGAGTATAACTATTAATATAGATATAGATATAGTCGTTAGTATAAGTAATAGATAGCTTCGAGTAATAGTTATTCTATAGGAAGTTTATAGTACTAAACGTATACTTAGAAGGTACTAAATTAGTAGGAGTACGATATAGACGTAGCGTAACCTCTACTATTAAAGGCGCCTTACGAGTAATAAGGTCCTAATAGCTACGAATATTACTACGCTCTTATTAGCGACTAAGGTCGTTATTAATAGTATAGAAGTACTTACTTAAGTCTCTAAGCTCGATAAATTTATTACTAAACTATAGGTATATAGATTATGTACTTTCGTTAAGTTCTTGGTATCTAAAATAGCTAGCGCTTAAAGAAGGAGGTTCTTACGATATTATTAGTATTACTAAATAAGCTAGAAATACTAGGATTAGTAATATCTAATAAGTAGGTAGCCTAGTAGATAGGTTAAGTCTATTTCTATATTCTAAGATTAAAGAGAGATAGTAATTTAGTACTTTATAGTAAGCGTATCTACTTAATAGATCTATATAGTTACTACTAGCGAGGTATAATATTACTAACTCGAGAAGTATTACTCTTACTAATAAGGTACGCTTCGTTAACGAGCTAAAGAAGGATATATAGATTATAAAGTCTATACTAGAAGACTACCGAGTTAATAGTTACTAATACTACTATCGTATCCTTCGTAAGGTATCTATTACTATCTCTAAAGAGCTATTTTAATATTATTCTTACGTAGTCTTAAAGGACTATAGTCGCTACGAATAGGCTATATATTAAGGTATAATATAAATCCTAGCGAGTTAGATATACTACTACGAAGGCTCTTATTACTTCGCCCCTATTCTTAGTAAATACTTTTAATATATTCTATACCTTCTTAGATCTCTTAAATATACTAATTACGTAAGTAGTAGCGTAGAGGGCATTAGCGTAATAAGGCGAGTACAATTTCTTAATATAGTCTATCTAGTTACTAATATATAACTAAATACTATATAAGTTGTAGATAGTAGAATAGGTTAATAAATAGACTAGGGAATATATCTAATAGGGAGGAATAATGCCTAAATTATAGTAGATATACTAGAGATAGAATATATAATAGAAAAGTTAAGTTAGGAAAAGGTAGACATCCTAATAGGGCTAACAACTCCCTATAGCCTAGTAAGACGGGCTAAAGGGTAAGGAACTATACTAGGGATAGTTAAGAAAATAGAGTACGATAGTAACCCTAATTAGGACTAAATACATTAGCTTAAATGTATACCTAATAAGGAGGAGGGTTCTAGGCAAGACACTAGAGTATATATATAGATATAGGGCCTAGATACCTAAGTATATTATACTATTCTACCTAGAGAGATAAAGGATAAGGAACTAACTCCTCTAAAAGATAGGATCGTTATAGTAGGAGATTACCTAGACTAGGAGGGGCTTAAATAAAGTAACTAGATAGATAATTAAGGGGGGCCTCCTTAAGTAGTTCTCCCTTATAAGGGAGGAGCTAGAGAAGGAGGAGGAAGGTAGGAAGTAGGAATAAGAGCCTAGTAAGAGGAAGGAGCTATAGAGATCCTCTCTATATCCTATAGCCTAAATAGATACAAAAGGTAGGGATAGAATCCTATATAGTAGGAAGGAGGCGAAGGGTTTTATACCGGAGGCTATAGGCTAAGGGCTTTTACCTTTAAAGATAGATAGGGATAGCTACTTATCTAGTAGTTAGAATAGTATAGTAATGTAAGAATTTACTACTACTACTATATAAGTTATAGAATACGTATATTACGTACTTAGTAAGTAGATTCTTAGTAACGATAGCGAGTCGATTATAGAGTACTCTTATTATTATATAGATATTAGTTTAGAGGAAATTCTATCTCTTAAGATTACTATTAACGAAGGGTATTACCTACTTGGTTGCCTACCTCGCGAGGTTTATAGTATTAGTATCTAAGTCCTTTATATCTAGTAACTCGTAGAAGAACGAGCTAGATTAAGTATTTACTAATAAGTTATAGAAGTATATACCGCCGTAACTCTTACTCTCGTTAGTACTAAAGTTAAGGTCCTTCTACGTATTTAATACCTCTTAAATAGCCTTCTTAACCTTAATCTTAATACCTAGAAGATACTTAATAATCTTCTCGTAATCTAGCGGATTATAGTATTAATTAAAGGTATAAAACGCCTTAGTCTACTTAGGATAATACTACCTATCTACTATCGAAAAGGCCTTACTACTAACTAAGACTATCTTCGTAGTAGTATAATCTTGTACTTCTTTATACTATTAGCGATTATATAGTAGCTTTCCTTATTACGTAAGTAGGTAAGTTAGTTATTCTAGCTTAGGCTCTAGATATAGTAGTAAATACTCTTAATACTACTTATATTTAGATAGGTATTTCTACTTCCGTTTAAGGCTATTCCTTATAACTATATCCTTGGAATTATTATACTATATATAGTATACAAAGTTGCCTTAGTTATCTATTTAAATAGATAGATAAATTCTTATATTACTATACTATTCTAACTACTAGATAAGTAGCTATCCCTATACGTTCTTTAGGAGGAAAAAAGCTATTTACCCTATCTTCCTAACTTCCTTAAAGTCCCTACTAGCTTTGTAAGGTATTAAGAACCTCTACTCTCTCTTCTATTATTAGGAATACTAAGCCCTATCCTTAGTTACTTCTCTTTTAAATATTTAGAGGCTCCCTATATCTCTATTATCCTAACTAGATTATGTATACTTCCTCTAGTCTAGTATCCTTTAGCTTTACTCCTTTATAGCTTTTAGGCTAGATAGGAGGAACCTCTAGTTTAGGGAATAGGATAATATCCCTATCCCTTTCCTTCCCTTCCTTCCTTCCCTTTATAGATATAGGTCCTTATTATTCCTCCTATTTTCTAGTTAACTTCTATATTAGCTCTCTACCTAGCTAAGAACTATCCCTATCCTTACTTAGTATCTAGTTATATAACCTATAGTACTAGAAATTAGATTTCCTATATTAGTCCTAATACTTAGGTATTCTTTATAGACTACCTTATATATAGTATTAGGAGTAGTTTATATTAGATACCTAGCCTTTAGAATTAACGTTATTATTGCCCCTAGGGAGAGCTAGAGCCTAGGAGGCAAATCTAGGACTATACTCTCCCTAGGAGGCTATAGGTATTAGGATACTCTAAGTATTTTATCCTCTATATTCCCTCCTCCTTCTAGTACTTATTAAAACCTCCTCTTTAGTTATTCCTCCCTCCTCTTTAGGATAATTAGTCCTAGGTTACTACTCTAGTCCCTTATCCCTAGGATAGATTTCCTCCTTAGGAAGGTTAGCCTATTAATTCGCTATTAGCTCTTATAATAGTTATAGCTATACTAGGCTCGATAGGTAGCTAAATAGTTTTCTAAACCGCTAGTTGTCTTAGAGCTAGACTCCTCTTTACCTAGGCGCAATCTAAGCCCTTAGGCTATGCCCTAGGTAGGAGAGATTTAGCTCTATTAACGACTCTATTATCTATAGGTTTATAGCTAGTACTATATATAGATACTCTCCTTTACTAGCCTATCTATTTCAAATAGGATAGAAATTAAGGAAGTCTATATAGGTTAGCTTAGGTATTCCTAAAAAGCTCGAATTTAAAGATTTATAGAATTACTTAAAATATAGAAAATAGAGGATCTAATAGGCTAAATAGGTAGTAAAAATATAAATAATATTCTCTTAATTAGCTCTATCGAATTCTCGAGTTTTAGGCCTTTCTAATAATATTAGTATAGATACCTTTACATAACCCTATAGTTACTAGGTAACCCTAAGTATAGTAGTATTTCTAGTAAGAACCTATCGGTAGATCTATAGAAGTACTTTCTATACTAATCTATACTAATTTAAGCTTATTTAAATTATAAGACGTAGATCTATAAAGGATACTAGTACTAAGTATATCTCTAAGCCGCTATAGTAGTATTGTATATATTTACTTACTTAATACTATTATAAGCTAAAGTTAAGACTAGAGCCTAAGGTAGCGATAATTATAGTAACGGTTAGTAAGACTTATTCTATTACTAACGTTGCTATATAGTTTAGTAACGCTACTAACGACACCCCTAGTCCTGCCGTATGCCGTGTCCCGTAATGCTTTATGCAGCAGCGCAGCACAGCCCGCGAATAATAGAGCCGTAGCGCGAATAATGAATGGCGGCGAAGCTCTCGAGTCTCGTCGACGGCGAAAGTCAATTCACGCTGGACAGCCGCCGTGGCAAGGATCATGGTCATTGTTTAGGCGCGACAAGTTACAACAGAGCAGACAGCACTTGCAGGCGAGCCTAGATGACGGGGCGTGTTTCTATTTCTTCCCACACTCGCGCGCCGGCACAATGCATTGCTCTATACGATGGCATGCACGATGCATCATGCATGCCTGACGCCAGGGCCTGAGCGTAGCGGTCACTGCGAAAATGGAAAATGATACGAACAGCGCAAGCGAGCGCCGAGCAGTGCGCTCCATGCTATGCTCCATCATAACAATAGCCTGGCGGATGCTCCCATATTGGACGGTGCGTCGTTGCGGACGAGCCGAACTGTGCTGTGCCAAGCTGTACATACTGTACTGTACTCCTCCCCACCAGGACGAGCGTCTGCTTCCGCCACCTCGTCGCCCTTTCCCACAGGACGCGGAGCGCCGGCTCTATCTTCCGACTGCTGGCCAATTCCTGGACTGTCAATTTGGATTGTGCATAGGCGTGGCTGCTGGTAGCGAGCCGGCACAGCTAGTAACCTTCTGCAATCCAACCACCAACCAAAATCTCGCAGCAGCTTTTGACAGAGTGCAGGCGTTTGCAGTAATAACGAATGTGAATGTGCAGGGAAGACGTGTCGTTGCTTCACCGTCCATCACCAAGTGAGCTGAGTGCCTACTGCCTGCTACCTGCTGCCTGCTGCGTGCGTGCCTGCTGCTTGCTGCTTGCTGCTTGCCGCTTGCCGTCCGGTCCTGCACCTGCCATTCACGGGGGCCGCAGCTGCTCTCGTCGCCTCGTTGTCAGCTTGGTGGGAAGTCACTCGCGGTGGGGCCTTCCCCTCCTCTAAAACCACGACCATCGCCGAGATCGAGAAGACTCCCATCGTGTGCATCGACTTCTGAGACCTGCATCTGTCTCCATTGATAGCGGCACCAATTTGAGACCGGTTGACGACATCTTTACCCGCCACGTCGATCCAACGACTGCCAAAAGCCCCCGGGGAGTCGGATATATCTATCTGGGAGCACTTGCAGCGGCCCGTTGCTCGAGTCCTTTCGACCCTCTGTCCATTTGGGTTGACCAGCGCCCGTCGATCCTGAAAGTCGACAACGGCCGACAATCTAGGAAGACAGCAGCCGACTTTGCCTCGCCTCGCCCCGAGTACTGACCTGACCGCATCTGCGCTGGCCACGGCGAACTCACGGGGAAAGGTCAGGGTAGCCGCAGATTATTGCGCAACAGCCGTTGAAGACGAAATAGAACCCATAGCGCTGGCCGGGCACGGCACGTTTAGAGGGTCCTGGTGCTTGCATACAAAGGACGACCACACCACGTCTTCCAACAGTCGAGCTCCCATGTCTTGTGGAACGGATCGCAAACCTTCTCATCTTCACTACGACTCACATTGCACGGAATTCTCAGCACGCCCAACAACCTGAGGAAGCTCTCACTGGATCAGTGAGAGTTTATTGCCGATTACCACTCTTCATACAGGACAGGAATTGCCCATTACCACTCTTCATACAGCACAGGAATTCCCAAGTTGCCCTCCGACTTTCCATTGACAGCTGTCATTCAGATTGTGCGGCTGCCACCTGGTGCTGTTCCCCTCGTCAGCACCTCCGGGAATCGGTTGGCGTCTTGACCATCGGACCACGTCCAACAGCTGAATCGTTCATCACTCGGTCGCAGCCTCATAACACCCCTCGGTCTTCTTTGGAACACTTCTCAACTTATCCCGACTCTGTTGCATCGGCTTACCTCCACACAAACACCAAGGTACCAGCAGCGGGCAACTTGTGCGCTGTGACGGGATCAACCATAAAGCACAATAATGATGGCTAGGGAACAGATCTCAATGGTAGTGCGCCAGCAACCGCAGCGAGCACAGGTCGTACAGGAGAACAATCCCAAGAATCGAAAGCCCATCGATCCACCACCGATCATCGAGCTCAAGTACAACGATCGTGATGATCCTGCCAATGCACAATGGCTCGTCAGCCCGAGAACGTTCATGATGGTGACTCTGATCAATGTGAAGGAGACAGATGAGTTCAATCCTGGCAAATACTTGATAGGGCAGACTGTTTCATCGCTACATCGATTGAAGGACATCAACAACAAAGGTCAGTTTGCACCTGACACGACACGGCGATACAAACCATCACATCGAGTATGCTGACTAGGCTCACAGATGGCGGCTTCTTTGTCTTTGGAGACATCTCAGCTCGCAAGCTGGGACACTACAAACTACGCTTCAGCCTCTTTGATACCAACAAGGATTCTGAGCAAGTGGTCTTCCTCGGATCCATCGATTCTGACGCCTTTGCGGTTCTTCCACAACGCGACTTCGGCAGCATGTCGGAATCCACCCACTTGACCAGGACATTCTCCGACCAGGGCGTGAAACTGCGCGTGCGAAAGGACAACCGAGCGATCTCAGGGTGGGTCCAAATGTTCTTTGGCTTCGTGGCAGCAATTCTAATAAACAGCAGGATCGGCCAAAAGCGATCATATCAACCGTCGCCTCCCGAGCATAATTCACCTGGGCTGCAGACGGGCGGACTATATGGAGGTGCGGTACAAGACTACGGATCCGTGCAGTCTCCAGCCATCAAACGGCATCGATCGTCCAGCGAATACGACAACTCTGCGGCATATGCGGGCATGGTCAGTGAAGCGCCGATGTCTTACAGCAACAACAGCATACCCAGCGCATCACGCTATGAACCGCGCCTCAGTAGCAACTACGCATCGCCAATGTCCATGTTAGGTCGCAGTCAGACCATGGGCGTTCAGACACCAGGCCAGTACCCCAACTTATATCAGTCATCACCGCCTGGCGTATCCGCGCAGCAGCAACCATACTCCACATTTGCTGAACCTCAGCCCACACTGCCTTCCATAGGATCCGCAAGCACAATACCGCGATATCAGACGCAATATCCATATCATTCTGGGACACAATACGGGGGCTACAGCTCTGGAGATCAGGGCTACGCAGATCCCTACGGTTCTGCGGGCTCTCACATGAGCAGCATGGCTCTGGGATCCAATGCTGATTCTGCCTATGGCTTTCCGCAGCCAGTCAGTTCGTACCCAGAGCAAAGCGAGGCCCAACGGAGCTACGCTTATCCGGGGACTTAGAAATCTGGGAATATACCTGTAGCTGATGCGGCATTAAGCTCGGCGACCGTGGTCGCGAATGCATTTGCATCACCACAATACGCGTCCATAACGGCCCCGAACAAGCAAAGACCCAGAGCAGTATGGCATGTGATGCGAAACAAGGACGCGGCAGATTCGACTGTTGGCGGAGGCCCCAGCGACGGAGACGAGCCTTTCTCCAACCCCTTCAACATGTACCACGGGTCCTAAACCAGCACAATGGAGGTCCTCCTCGACAACAGTATCGACGCCGCGAATGGCTGATCCTGGACATCTCCAGTCCCTTGCAGATGTCTACACAACGCGCAAGTCCTTTGGAACACTACTGCAGGACGGACGATCTACGGTCAAAATGTGCCAAAATCATGTGCGCCAGCAACTGCTCGCACGGGCCACATCAACCCTTTCTCCTGAAAGTTGACAGTTTGGCGTATTGAATGCACGACTGCGGCTTTGTTGCTTGTTCCGAATTGTCGGATACAATAGGTACGCAAGTGGTAGAAGGTGAGACTTGATATTCGAATATTCTTTTGCTTTTTGGCATTGATCATCAGCGCGGCGTTCAACAAGGCATGCCTACAAGGGTGGCAATCTGAGCGTTTGTTGCGTCTACATGTCTGAAGGCTTTTTTGACCGGGACACAGTACGGACCGATTCTTTGGCTTTTCTTGTACATATACCCATTGAACAGTACTCTTCCCAATAGAGAACTTCTGCAATCGACAGTCAGACGCCTTGGAAGAGGCGGCGGAAGCCCACAACAGCTATCATTACAAATACCCTTGCGGGACACCACCTGCAACGTTCTGATAGAGTTTCGCTTGGAAAACAGGTCTCACAAATTGCGCAACAGGCGCATATGAACGGCAGAAGCATGCACAATCTTTGTTTCAAGGTCTCACTTCACGGCGTGGCGAGGCACATGAGAGTGAAACAACACTCTGCGAACTTGGAAGTGTTCCCGACTCCAGCTATCCCAGTCATGCCCTTTCCCTTTCGGCGCCTCCGCGAAGCTGCAGCCTTGCGAGTGCAATCGTTATCATACATAGCAATCCGTTGACAAGCAGGGATCAGCCTCGCTTCGCGTCAGGCCTGTGATCCGCATCCCACCACGGTAGCGCTGAACTCAAAGACACTTTGAGTTTGAAGCTTGCTTTCTTCGCGATCTGAAGGCTTCTTCTCCCCGAACGCCGGCCGGGTTGTCTTGGCTTGAAGCCTTCGAGCTACGTACCTTGAACTACATACCTGGGAGGCGGTAGCCTTTCAAGAGCAGAGCAGCCTTCGGCCAACGCCCCGAATTGAGAGTCGGCCGAGCAAGGCAACACTCTTCCGCACGCATACTATCGCCTCCACAAATGCTGTCTTGATTGGATCTGCCATCATCTGCAATTGCCTCCATCGTCCGAAGACGTCTTGCCGTGGACGAAAGCGGAAGGTGTAATGCTCCTATCTCCAATTAGACGAAAAACTAGGTGTGTGTGTGCTCATGTAATTGTATTGCACGTGTTCCGCGATAGAGTTACTAGTTTCCGTAGCGGCACCAATCAACCCCGACGCTTCCTAAATAACCTCCTATATAGACTACTATATATCCTTTATTTTTTATCTAATCCGGTTCTATCGGATTTTATAGAGGCTACATAATCTATTAGGAGAATAGGTAGAATGCGAATAGCGATTATACTCTTTATATATAGAAATCTTAAAATCCGCTACGTCTTATTACTATATAATTATAAAAAGAACCTTATTCTTTAATTTTAAGTAATATCGAGTACTCTACCGAGCTATAGCCTTATAGAAGTACTAAAATCGCGCGTCGTAGTCTATATAATCTATCTACCGGATTCGATCTACCTATACTATAGTCCTACCTAACGCCTTCGCGATAATCCGCTATAGTATCTAGCTATAC